>VZTR01032803.1:165849-288373 GCA_013400775.1 Chaetops frenatus
CTTGCTTGCTCTATTACAGAAAATATAAAGGTTATAAAAAATCTTTTGCTTTTCTGAGAGTTATTTGATAGTGAAGCTGATGTTAATGGTCAGTTCACTGGCAGAGGTATATGGTTTGATTTATGTGCTTTCTTGCTAAGATGTCAGGTTGACAGCCCTGGGAACAGAAATACTCAGCTAATTGCCCAAATATGCAGCATATTGCAAACTTTGCCAACCTTTCACAGCGATAGTATCTTGATTCTTGAGCATGAGAGCATATCTAAGCCTTCAGAGGGCATTCAGTGCTGAACCCGATAGGGCCTAAGAAGTACTTTTTGTTAGCCCTCTTCATGATTCACGAAGGTAAACAATGACCCTGAGTTTCCTTTGTAAAGCTATTGAACAGCCAGCCTGGCAATAGCAGCTCCAAGTCAGGATTAACAAGAGCTACGTTTCAAGCTATGGTACCTTTATTTTGAAAGACTGCAGATCCTACTTTCCATCCCATGAATGAGCACTTGCCCCTGCTCATTGTATCTCTCCCTGTTGTTCCACTACCAAGAATGACCAGTTGTGGGCCTGGAAAGTTTAGGTCACACATTCTTGAAGATTTCTAAACTAGCACTAGTGTAAATTTAGTCTCTGAGGCTTGGTCAGAAGCAGTATTTGTCAATTAATGGTTGCTGAATCAACATGGCTGTTCTCAAGTACCCATTACTGCAAATCCTAACTGCTGACTGATTGTGAAACTTCTCATTCTTTCCCTGACCCTTCCTGCATCTGCTCTTTTCCCCCTTTTCAGGTTTTCCCCCTGCTGCTTCTCTCAGCCATGACCTTTGCCATTTCCCTTCCCTCTCCCTCCATCCACTCCTTTTCCATTTTTCTCTCCCTGCTCTTGTCAATTCCAGTCCTCTTGCATGCCCCTATTCCTAGTACTCTCCCTTTCCTGCAGTATATTTTTTACCTTCATACATCCATATAGATTTTTAATTTACTCATCTTCCTACTGCTTCCTATCTCCCTCCCCTCACTGTCACATGGAATAAGCAGTGGTGCTATGACAAGGGGGGTGCTATTAGCAGCACTACATTGATGTATTCTGCATTGTTCCTCTGTCTTGTCCTCATAGTTTCTTCTTACCAGCTGCCTTGATGTATTTAATGTATCGAATTTTATTCTCTTTTTCTTTCATTACCATTAGAAATCTAGGGGAAGGAGGACAAGCAATGAGGGTGTGCTTATTTGTCCTTTTCTGTGCATAAGAAGGCGCAGAGGCCCTGTCTTGAAAAACTTGGCTTTTTCTTTCCTTGAGGTTTTCTTCTAGACCCTTTCCTAAGTGAATGGAGAGGAGTGATTTTCTTGTATCACCGGCATTCTTTTCTTTCCCTCCTCCTCTCTGCCCAGTCACGTCCCTAATTAATTGAATTCCCTACTAGACCTTTTGTGAGTCATTTCAATTACCCATTAGTGAAGCAGCCTGGGATTTCTGCTGTGTTTTCACTCATCTTCCTGGAATTTCTCTTCTCCTCCCTCCCCCTTCTTCCCCTTTTAGTCACTCTGGTCTGTGAAAAGCATTAGATGGAGTCCAGTGCCGAGTGCCTATATTGTTTGCAGGCCCAGCTGCATACTTCCACACTCTGCCTCGTGCGTCACAGCTATTCATCTTGTTTTGTACTTGGCTCTGCTGCAGATGCTGTAAATATGGTAATTTTAGATTCCCTGATTGGAAAGGGTTGCAGGGCGGGTCTAAGTGGTAAGAGCACTGTTTGATTTATACTAGTTCATTCTGGTTTTGCAGGGTTTGGGGTTTTACTGATACAACTGAAATGAAAGATGGTTGTAAAAGCAGTCTCTTTTTTAGGGTTAGGAGAAGGATAAAAGGTGAGGTTATCTTTGTGTACAGATATGCAAAAGCAGCGCCTCAGAAACTCTAGGAAGATTGGAAAGAAATAAAGCAAAAGCAGGAGGTAACTCCTCAGATTATTATAAGATGCCTTCACACCCAGATAGCTGCAAAACGTGGGTGGATCTGAAAAATGCAAAAATGGAAAAGATCCAAGAGAGAGAACTGTGAAAGGCAAATCTGGAAATTGACAGAAATGCTATCAGTACTCAAGAATTGTAGACTCATGGCAATTGCTGAAGAACAAAATCAATGAGCAGCTTGTTTCTAGAAAATTTTTGAAATACTAGGTAAGACTGCAGCAGTTAGCATGCATTGTATTTTTGAGGAGAACAAGGCAGTGATAAAGCCAGCTTGCTAAAATTATGATGGATGCAGTGACTACCTGAAATCTGATATATGGAGAATTGCATTTCTATTCTGGAATTGAATTTTTACAGCACATGAATCTTTCATGCTTGGGATAATTCTCAAGTGATATAGAGAGGCAAACAGCATCACTGGGAACCAACCTGCCGGAAATGCGCCCCACATGTCCCAAGTTACAAAAGTAATTTACACTGCTCAAGCTATGATGATGCTTTCATATTATTACAATACTTGTCCCTGTGAGGTTAGAGTATTTCATGAGAGAACAGACTTTTGATAATCAGGCTGTTGTGAGAAGGCTCTCTCTCATGACTTCCCAGGGGGAGCTCATTTGTTGGGCTGACGGGAAGTGAATTTACGAGGGCTCCCTGCACATCGGTATTCATAGGTGGTTTTTTTTCTCCTCTGAGCTCCTTATCCAGTCAAAGGAGAGAGGAAGGGAACGGTGTGAAAATACCGCTCAGTACAGACACATTAAGACGTTCTTAGGAGATCTACTGGGAATTATTTTACCTTTAATGGCTTGAAATCTTGGCCCCCTGTTAAGCAGTGGTGGATTTCAGAGGTTCATTAGATGACTCTGGAGTTCTGCCACTTCACAGGGTGATGTTACTCGAGTCAAAACTGTACAAGTGAGAATGGAGCTAGTGAAGAGCTGCATATGTGAGCCCCCTCTTTCTTTACAGGGCACACAGCAGCAGAGCCTGTAAAATATTATCTGAAGTTACCAGGTCATACAACACTTTTTTTTAGCTGTCTGTGGTGTCGCTATAATTTCTTGTACACATACCATTGCTAGTATCGTGTTACGAGGTTTAGTGATTTGGCAGTTCTTACACCTTTTCATTTCTTACATATCCTTTTAGATGAAGTTTTCCACTGCACAGTTAGCCTGGTGAGGACTGATACCCAACCTCTGGGCTGAGCAGCAGCGGCAGCATCTGAAATGGAGCTTTGGCCTGCTGTCATTTCACCTGATAAGCTGTCCAGTGTGTGGCAGACGATGCCAACAGTGCCAGGGATACTGATTGAATTGCTCATGCTCTGGGCAGCTTTCTTTGCCTTTCCATAGTAACTGCTTTCTTTTCCCAAGAGTATGAAGTGGGACAGAAGACTTCTGCTTCACTAGACTGAGAAAAGCCATTTGTCACAGCACAGAGCTGGCTCCTGTATCACTGGCAAAACAGCACATACACTGTAGATGAAAACCCCATTAGCCCTTCCATGCCAAAGAGTATCTGATGTTCCTTTACCTTATGTGGGTCCTAAATTCTCCTCCTGTAATGTTATTAGATTTCTTTATATGTTTTTTGCCACTGTGTAACACTGCTTGGCTCCTACAAAGTATTGCTGTGTTTTGCTCTACAGTTGTTTGCATCTTAGCAGATGAAAACCTGACACAAACTCAAATTATGTAGTTAGTTCAGTTGGTTAGGAAAGGAGCTAAAGAAATTTTAAGTTTATTGTGTTCATAAGCTCTCTTTGAGTTTTCACAGATAGGTTTGGTATATATAAAAAAATCCACAACTCCTGGAAAATACTGTTTGTTATGGAGCTATTTTGGACATCCAGGGTTCTGGGCTGTAAAATGCTCTAGAGCCTGATAGATTCCCAGTTATGCACTATTTTCATTGCTGTATTTATTTGACAGACCAGCAGGAAAAACAGTAATTTCTCGAACAACTGCACAGTGACTGAGTTTTCTATTTTTACTTCTGTTTTGATACATAAAAGCTAGATTTAGAATATGTCTGCTAAATCCCTCTACACTGTAAAAAGCAAATTATAAAGATGATTTTAATTCCTTTCATCTCAGGACGATTCAAAGACTGACTCAAGCTCTGTACACATAACACATGCTAGTGATTGCTGCAGTATATGCCCATTTATAGCATTTCTCTTACAACACCTTCTCACTTGACTATCTGTCACTGCTTGTACTCTAGACAAGGTGCATTGTTGGGAATAGTATGATGTGTGACATGAGAATTACAGTGTGCCAGTGTAGTTTCCAAGGATCTTTAGTGATTATCAAAGTTACAGATATCTAATACCAAGGCTATGGAAGCACACCCATAAGATGTAAATACAAAATTAAATATCATCTGCCCAGCCTTTTCATTTGCATGCTGGCAAATTGCTTGCTGGTTTAGAGAGAGAAACAGTTCTTTGAATGGGACTTGCTGGGAGAAATGGAAAGGTACCTGTGTGTGCAGCCATAAGGTTTCTGATTTATCTGTGCTCTGTACAAGTGATTGGTTACTCCTCAGAGCTGTAGAGCTGCTGAAGACAGGATAGCCCCATGGTAAGTGAGTAACTAAGGAGGGAAATTATGTATTGGGTTAGTGAAGTATGTAAGGGACACCAAGAAGAAAAGAATTCATTAAAAAGGGATGTTCTGGGAAAGAAGTTACAATGTAATGATGGAGAAGTAAGACCTTACTGTAGATGTATTATTTTTGGAAGATGAAGAAGTGATCCGATCAGGATAACTGGGAAGATCAGGGAAGGAGGGATGATTTGTACACACCAAGCATTTAAGCATGACTCTTCAGGTGACCTGTTGCCAGGTTTGAGAACATGTTAGGTTGGGTAGATTATCAAATTAAGTGAGTACATGCATGTAAAATACATATTCAAGAATACTTTGCAGAGCTGGACTCCATACTGTGTAGTACAGAGGATTCCTAACTCTCCCTGACCTTCCTAGCACCTTCCAGGAACTACTCAATGCTTTGTTTTGGTCCCAAATCAGCTTTGCTTCAGCACTACACTCATCCCCACTGGCAGCTCTTCCATCTCCAAGTTGCTTAGCACAGGTGGCAGCTTTCAGGGCTGCAGGCTTCATTCACATGCCACTTGGAAGTAACCTGGCATGAGTTACACATGTGACAGAGTGAGCCCATTGCCAACTCTTCTCCTTCCCCTACCTGTTGCTGCATTGTCATTTGATGCATGAGAATGGTGGTGAAAAGTGCATCTCGCCCAGTGTCCTTAGCTGGGTTAGTATTTGAGTGTAGGGTAGTCTTTGAGCTGGTTTAATCCAGACTTTCCTGGGTCCCAATTCTGTATCTAATTCTTCTCCAGAACAGATGTCCAGTCTAGTTCAGTCCCTCTGTTGGGTTCCAAACAGCACGTTAAATCCCATACATGAAACATGGTCATTTAACAGGGCATGCAGTTTACAGGGTGAAAATGGGGGGGAATCTCCTTTTAGTTGATTCTCTTACTCACATAGAACTTGTACACAGATACTTCTTTTTAAAAATCAATTATTAATCACACTACCCTTTTTTATCTAAGTAGCTGGATGGCAAAGGTATGGCCTAGTCACCCATTGTATTTGATTTTGCAAAGAATTGGCACTTGGAGAGGGTCGTTTTGCATTTCTCTCTCCATTATGTTGTGTGCTTAGAGGGGTTTGTGTGGGCTATCACATTTGGCTCCCACAAGATCCCACATCTGGTAAAGGATAGAGTGTATGACCCTGCTCTCAGCCTCTTCCTTACCTCCAGCCTCCCCCCATCATCTGAGAAAGTTTAACTAAAAGCAACATGTATGATGGCAAAGGTCCAAGTTTGAAATGTGTCCATTGTATGTGTTCAGTTCAAAAACAACATATCAAGGCGAGTGCAGTCCTTACAAGTAGCACCCCTGGGCCTTCTTTTATTCCAAAGCAGAGATATTTACCCAAGGAAAAGAGGGAAGTGATGGGGTAACAGAGTACACATGTTGGGAAAATATGCAGGCAGAGACTGAAGAAAAAATAACATTCTGCCACAAGTAGCTGCCTTGTTCCTCAACTTTTTTTTCCCTTCAGATTAGAACCAGCCATTTCTTGTGCTCTTTCAAGCACCTTCTGTGGTTTCCTGACAGCTGGCTAGAGAGGACTGAAATCTGGCTTGAAAAATAGGCCATGGGTCATGTTATTTTCAAGAGGGGAGAAGCAAAAATTCCCATAATGGTCAAAATTCAAAGGCTTGAGTTTTGTTGAGTTGTTGTTTTGTAGAACATCAGTGTTGGATATTTTAATAAATAACTTCAGTTAAAAATTCGTAATAATGAACAACTACAGAATCAACTCTTTGTTTTTCTTCCCTCTGATTTATAATGGTAAGCAGTATTTTGTGTGGAGTTGCAGCATGTCCTTTTTCTCTGGAGTATGAGAGGGAAATGCTCAGCTCAATAAAAGAGTATGCTGGGGTTTTCTGAAAGTATTTTTTTGTTTGTTTTTTAAAGGATATGGT
Organism: Chaetops frenatus; assembly: GCA_013400775.1. Lineage (NCBI taxonomy): Eukaryota > Metazoa > Chordata > Aves > Passeriformes > Picathartidae > Chaetops > Chaetops frenatus. The sequence continues at coordinate 172,351 of VZTR01032803.1, forward strand.
AACACTTGTCTTGCAAAAACTGTTTCATTAACAGAAAGATAAGTCTGAGTAACAGCCTGCAGACTGGTGTTCTTTTTCCCAGCTCTCCTAAGCCTGAATTGAAAATACCAATACATTCTCAGCTTTATGTTCAAGCAGATGGTTTCTGTTAGGAGATATAAACCTTTCTGATATTTTGTTCTTTTGTGAACAAGTTCTCTTTTTAAAATATTATAAAAAGAGAATACTTAGTTCACAGAAGGGCTAACTTACTCAACCTGCGTTTTAGGGTTCAAGGCTTCTTGTTAGGAATACTCCTGAAGTCAAAGGGCACAGCCCAGAGAGATAGTCCTGTCAACTAGGTTTAAGAAAAGAAAGGAGAAGCAGAGAAAGAGGTGTGAGAGAAAAATGTCAGCAGGAGGCAGCAAGTAGAGAAAGTCAACTATCATGCCCTGCTATATGAGGACAGTCAAGAATTCCAGCAGAAGTTGTATTATAGTAGAACATGAGGAAGGTGAAAGTGTTGATTGACTCCTGACTTTTGAACAGATGGATGAGCAAAACAACCACAAGCAGTGGCAGAGCACGACTGAGTCATGTACAGCATCACAGGGAGTGCGGGGACTGAATGAGTGGAGAGCAGGAACCACGTCACCTGACCAGGGCATACCCTGCACCAGCAACTCTGCATCCTCCAGAAATGCCTTTCAGAACATCTTTCTTCTCTTAGCTTTAATAATGTGTTACAGTCCCTTCCACAGAACTACCACAGAACGTGGGGTCAAAGGAGAGTATTGTCAGCATTGACCAGTCCACCCATAACACTTCTAGAGACTCATTTAAGGGCAATTTTTACAAGGGTGTTTTTTGTTTTATGAACAGAAGTTCTCTAAGATCTGGAATGGAAGCCCATGCCATACAGCCCATTCACTGAATAAAGGGGGTTTTGATGGGTAACTGAGATAAAAATAGTCATCAATTCTTACTCCCAGCCAACTCCTTCTGAATGTGAGCAAGCAGCACAGTCTAATGGGTAGAAGGTGTTGGAAACTAGGAGCTCCTTTCTAATGTTTGCACAGCTCTGGACTTGTTGAGGGACAAGGGATAACACTGGTGAACAGTTTCAGCTAGTAGTTAGCAATACTGAACTGCTTTGTGAAAATGCATGGAATAATTAGTTAGCATCTGCAAAACCTTTTGAAGATACCAGTTTCCATATTTCTCGTAATGGCAACAGTGGACAATACTGCATGGTATAAAAGAGATCTGTTAAATTAACTAAACAGATGAATGTGTCTCGTCAGAACCCTTCATGTCCATGCTACAAATGATAAAAACCCACCAATAACAGATTAATCAGATTGAATCAAACTTTTTCATCATGTCACGGAGTTTACACTGATTGACATGAAGCTATGCCCATCTGTAATGATTTTACTTAGTAGGTCCAATGTCTTTATAAACAAATATTTATCACACAAAATTTATCAAGTGAGAGGGTCTGGTGTCATAACCTATGTCTATTTTCATTAGGGATTTCTGCACCAGAGGTACAAAAATCATTGTGCAAGTATGTTTTATAGTCTTCAATTGTAGACTGAGCCCTTTCATAGGTATTAATGGTCCCAGTTACACCAAAAGTTGACTTGGCTCCTGGAAGTAGTGTTGAGTCCCAAAGCAGATTACTCCTACTGTGTAACCAGTTTTCACCTGTTTTTGTGTACAAAGGCATTAATGAAAGAATACTTCTTGGAACAGTTTAATGGTTAGAGGAAGGTAGTGCTATTCACAGTTTTGCTAGGCAATAGCCTAGGTGCACTCAGGGATTGTTCGCAAACCACAACAAACCACTTTAACCATCTGTAAAGAGCCTTCCCTGTCAGACAAATGAATGTAAGAGTATTACCACTTTTCAGGCTTTGTTACTCATAGGCTGTAATGCTTAATGCTCCAAATCACTAGCTATTCTTATTGTAGCACCGTTTTTTAAAAAAAGTCTCTTTCTTTCTGCTTCTGGTATGATTGACTATCATAGCAATAACCCTGTTTTTCATATGACATACTGTACTCCCTATTGTTTGAAATTGCCATTAGAACATTTGACAATAACGTTTTCTTTCCAAACTCACTTGTATTATTTCCAGCACAGATTTTTATTTTTTTTTTTCCTTTCCTGTTTATCTGAAATAGCTGAAGGAAAAGGACACATTGCGTCAAGGCTGATAGGACAAGAATCAGACCTACTGTATGTGCTGCTTGCATTCAGGCCTATGAGCACTTCCTTTCTCCTCCCCCATACCCAAACCCAGCTCTGCTCCTTTCTTCGGAGCAGGCAGGATATTAAGATTTACAAGGCCTCTAGTCTTTGATGTACTGGGAGACCATGGCTCTTTCTCATTTCTTTACAAAAGCCTGAGCCTGAGGAAACCAGGTACAGGGATCACAAGGATGGAAAACTTCATATTCCCAGCATTTCAGGTAGTGTGTTTGCCTTGAGAGTGACAGTAAAGGAATACAAAGTTTGCTGTGATTTGGTGCTTCAAATTGGTTACAATCTAAAACTTGGTCTGGGCTTAGTGCAGAGCGAAGTTCTGAAGTAATTCAGTCTTACTGTATACATGTTTATTCCTGCATGGATATAGACATAATGGGAGAATTTACCCTTACGGAATTGCAAAAGATTTGTTAACATGTGAAATTCCCACTGTTTTAATTTAAATAAGTTTAATAGGTTTACTGGAACTTGTGCCACACCCATGCTCCTCCTCTGTTTAAGCTGCGTTTCACTGAGTGCTTACACAAGGGTTTGCAGTAGTTTAGGTGAATTGGATATAAACTGTGCGTTTACTTAAAGCAGTGTAATTTCCCTATGTAAACAAGAGTGAAGTCAAAACCCATGGACAACCCCCTTCCTCCGGACACAGCTGGAAGGCGTCGCTGAGCTCAGTCACTTACCCCAGTCCTCTGCTGGCCACTGCTAACTGCTCAGCCATGGACAGGGTTTCTGTGTGCACTCCCCAGTACGTTTTGGGGTGTAGGCTAAGGGTGCATTAAACCACTCATTTAAATTGATGTGATGAATCCTGCCTGGAAGCACTCACACCGGTGGCTCTGCCAGCTGCTGGGGAGACAACAGCCCTGAGTGGGGTGGCAGAGGCAGCTGCAGGGCAGCAGTCCCTCAGGCAGCTGTACACAGAGTGAGCATCTCCCCACCAGCTAGTTTCCACACAAGCTAGGGTCCCTTCAACCAGCTTATTCACACTTTACCCTTTACTAAGGATTGCACAGTTGATTTAATTTACGAGTCAAGAAGCATGAACTATCCACTACTGTGCCAGTTCTACCCACTACATCCAAGCTGTCAGACATGAGGAGATTTGTCTACTGTAAATCATTTCCATTTCCCAGTTAGTGCAGAATATTCAAGAGAGCAGGTTTCAGTTCAGCATCCAAAGGGGCTTCACTTGCCGTTTCTCTTCAGGGTTTCTTTACTGTCTGCAATTCTAATTGTAGAATATCCTTGCACAGCTGCTTTTCAGTTTCATCCCTTGCTTGGTTTGCCATTGTTGACTGCAAGCAGCCTGTATTCTTTCCACTGCCTTCAGTGGGAGTGCTGCAGGATCCAGTTACCTCTGTGATGATCAGGGAAGATCTTTTATAAATATCTGAAAAAGTGCTTTAGCATTAGGAAGTGAACATGTAGGAGCTCATATGCTACATTCAGTAATGACTGAAAGGTGGATCAGATAGTTTCATGGTTCAGATCCATACCAGTTTAAACTGCTCAGCCTGCTGTGCTCCTACTCATTCAGCTCCCAGCTCCTTCTCCTTCTCTTGCTCTGGCCCTGGCACTTTCCTGACCTGAATAGTTGCACAAAATGGCTTAAACTGGCTGAAAAACAATCCAGAGGGATTTTTTTAGGCCACTCAGCTGAGACTGTCTGAAGGTGCCATGGAATGGCATCTTTAGGTAAATCATTCATGAATGGGGTATTAGGATAAAAAAGGGAAAAAAGTTTTATTTTCACAAATAGTCATATTCTAGGCATGCTCCAGCACAAGTTGAGTCCATTTTCTTTTGAAATTCCTTTTTCTAACCTTTAAGAACTGTAAGGCAGTAATAGGACACACAAAATTAAGACGTATCCCCAGTTTCACAGTACCCATCTGGGCATCTTGAAGGAACCAGAATGGAAAGCAGAAAGCAGTAGAATCATGGCAGTGATGAGCTGGGAACCTGTTGAAGCAGAAGACTCTGGAAGTAACAGCCACGATGAGATTTAAAATTGGTGTGGCATAAGAGGAGATCCATGTAGGGAGATATAGCTCAAAGGAACTCTCCAGACCTTAAATATATGCTGAGGTTTTTGAATCTTCCTGTATTTCACTGTTGCATAGCAATTGGCTGACAAGATATTTGCTTCATTTCCTTCTTACCTTTAGGAAGAACAGTGGACTTCCTATTTGTGCATGCAGTTAACAGTGTACACCTTTGATCTAAAACTACCCAAACCCTAAAAATACCAGCATTTTTCTCTGATGGAATGCAATTTGACATTTTAAATCAATAAGTGTTTGACAACACTAAACCAAAACCTGATATTTTCACTCTAGGATTTGATGTCTAATAATAACTGAAACTCAGTAAATTTTGGGGCAAAATGCCATGTATGGTACCAAGTCCAAGCACTGATGTCTGTGAAAACATTAAGGGTATCTCATTTATGAATCCTCTGAAGAAAGCAGTTCAGTAGTTGTGTCAAGAGCAAGGGGGACTTTTGCTGAACTACAAGAATTCTGTCTAAATAACAATTTAAATTTTTACAATCTCTTTGCTTAAATTTTATCTGTTTCTTCAGTACAAATGAGTTCATGGTAAGGACATCTTTTTACTTTCTTTCCCTGAGTTTCTTTAAACTTCGTAGTGCTCGTGAATGGAATTTGAGTTTGACCTATTTCTAGCAATCACAGAACTTGCTTCAAAACTCTGACTGTTCTGAAAATGCTCTATTTTGATATTGGCAGCATTTAAGCCCTTCTCATTTCCTCCCCAAAACTGGAAACTCTCTCTTGATTTGTGAGGGGTAAGGAGTGGCCTAAATGATAAAATTGTCTTAAGGGACTATAACATTTATCATGACATGGAGTTCTAATAGCATGCAAAATTGTCTTTGGCTTGATTGCATCTCAAAGTTTACCAGAACATACTCCAACAGTTTCTAGTTCTAAGAAGTGTGTAGACCTCAGTTTTGCATATGGCTGTCTCTGCAAACCACAAGTCACTAAAGAATGTCAGTGTGATGTTTGGCAAGTTAAAGGAGGCCAGCACTCCTAAAGCAGACTCGTGGTTTTATCCCTGCAGTAAGAAGACTCAAATGTTAGAGAGATTGTTTTCTTTCACATGCATTATAATTTATTTTTTTTCCACAGTCTGAAGTAGCAGCACCTGTGTAACCTTATTTAACTGCCTTCACACATTTTTCTTTCCCTCAGCTAATATTCTGCCAAAGTGACAAACTTTCCTCACTTTGAACTGCAGAACACCATGAAAGCCAGCATTTCTCAGCCTTGTCCAATACTGTAAGTCTTCTATGCGCTGTTCATTGGGAGCTGTCATTTTATTAATGCTGTAAGAACATGACTGCTATAAAACAAGAGTATGTAAGAATATATCTGAGAAAGAAGCTGTTGCAACTTGCTAGAATTAAAAAAAAAAAAANAAAAAAAAAAAAAAAAAAAGAAAGGAAATGTTGATGCTTATAAGGATCTACTGTTTGCTTAAGCCTGAGTCTTTCCCAAGAGTGGATCATTCCAGATAACTTGCTGCAGCTCTTTGATTAGCATTCTTTCTCCAGCAGAGGCCATGAGGATCATACATCCATAGACTTGAATTCAGTGTTAATAAGAGGAGATTGCAATTATGTTTCCTTACCCTTAGGTTGATAAAAAAAAAAAAAACCCAAACCTTTAAATCTTTCCTCATCAACTGGGGACCTGAAGGATGTTCATTCAATTTCTGGCTTCTCAGCTCATTCTGATAATGAGAATGCTAGTTAGGCTGGGGTATTTGAAACCTGCATATAAGTTCACCAAGGACAAGAAAGGCCTGAGACTTGTCACATATTTAATTTCTACTCTCTGGGACACTACAGCAAAATTATTATAATCACCATTTGCACCTGAACTAAGGAATCTTGTCTCCATTCCAGTTCATTTTCCACTCACAAGAATCTATCCTTTTCCATCACAACAGTGATGGTAGTTCACACAAATGATCTGCCATGTGGGTAAGTGGCATTCAGTTCCTCACTTGCTTCTTTCTGCCATCTGGTGCTATTGCTTTGCTATCTGTTACTTCTTATCCAGCCTAACAGAGCTCACTGTCCCTGGAATGGCCTAGAATTGATTTCAAAGAAATGCAGGTCTGTGAAAAGATAGGTACAAATCCCAAAGAGGAGGCAATTAGTAGCTTCTTTTAGTGGTCTTCTTTTGATTCCAAAGTACCTGCCTTCCAGTGACCAAAAGGTCTTATTTTTATGGTGAACAGCCTTTTTGTTAAAGGTCCTACTAACATAGGAAATGGAATTTGTTAAAATACGGATTTTATTTCCATACTATCACTTTAAACACAAGCCAACTCTATGTTTTCCTGAGAACCAATGAGGCTTGAGATTTTTTTAAATTAAAAGCCAGAAAAGGTGGGGGTTTTATTTCCTTTCCTGTCGAATGCATTTGAAGCACCTCTGTCTCCAGCTGGCTGTGGGAGCAGAGCCAGCCCATAATGGTTTCAAGCCCTGTGTGTGCATAGGGGAAAGGGTTTCCACCTGATTGATGACTCTGGAAGAGCTTGCAGCAGAGAGTGCTGAAGCTGGTAGCACTGGAGTTGTTTAGAAGATAAGAGAGAGGAGGTGGATGTGTTTTTCAAAAGCTGGCAATTCTTCCCAGTCAAGTGCAGTAAATGGCGCGTGAAGGGTCTCATTTCATCACCTTGTGGACACTGTGTTCCATGAAACCCTTTGAAATGGTTGCCAGAGGTTGAAGCTGAGATTGGTTGAACTTTCTTGCTGTCCTATTCACTGGCCTTACAGCCATTCCTTCAGCTACACTGTCAAAAGTATTGTTACTGGGCCTATCAATCCTTTAGGACTTTGCAAGAGTAGGTCTGAAATTTATTGTTCACTATGTATTGCTTAAAAATGCAAAGCAGTGTGACACTGAAATACCTTCCACAATCATGGTATCCTTTCCATCTTTACGTAAGATTTACTGCTTTCCAGGCCTCATATTGCTCTAGTTTTAGCACGGATTTCTTAGGAAATTCATAGTATCTTATCTCTACCTAATCCATTGCACAATGGCCACATTGTCATTTCCTCAGGTATGATAACATTATTGGCCAGGGTGACTTAATTTGCTTTAGGACTTTGTGATCTTGCAGTCATCTTTATAGCCCCTCTCCAGTGGGAATGCTTCCAGCCATATGCTGTAGAGGAGAAGAGGAAACATCTTTGTAAAGGAGTCTGCTCTCAATCATCACATGTGGGTAGGAGTGAGGTGTATTATGTTCAAGGTTCGCAGGTTAGAAGAGCAGGAAAGAGGACAGATTGTTAAGCAGAATGTGAAATGGCCCCAGGGTTGCACTCTGGAGGAGCTGACTGCTTTTTGAGTGGGGAGGACATCCTCAGGAGTACTTCAAAGTACAAATAAGGTAGAGGAAATACAGACTAGAAAGAAGGGAAGGAGACTGAGGAAAGAGCAACGGGAAAGGTGGCACACGTCTTGGTCATTGGGGTATGTATCTGTAAAAATGGAGCTGGATATTCGAGAATGTGCTTGTCTGCAGGTTTTCAGGTTGCTGCTTCCCACCAGCTCAGAAGCTGCATGCATGGCCTGTTTCACGATAGATTAGTGTTTCCATGTGGAACCATAAAGTGCAGACATGCTTGAAGATGGGCAGGTGGCAAGAGAATTTATCTGAGCTTTATGAAAAGCCAAAAATTCAGGGACACAGACGCTTGGTTTCAGTTCTGGGCAGATGCTCAGGTCAAGTCTTATTTTGTCCAAACCACTTCCCCTACCCTTAGGCGCGATATTTTCAGAGTGAAAGGACAGGCAAAGCCCAGGGAGATTCCAGAGCACGGCTTGTTTGCAGCTGGCTGGACATGGAATTCATCAGCAACAAAGCAAGACTCGCTCTCTGCTGCGGATATGGGGAGAACTTGGATTTGTGCACGCACACAGAAGCATGCACACGCATGTAAGTGCACACACCAGAACAAACCAGTTCTTCCCTGTCTGCTGGGGAGGCTCCAGTTACAGTATCTGAAGCCAGAGGTTTCATTTAAGCCATTTGGACCCATTCGGACTCTGAGTGCTGTTGCCTTGCCTGCCTCCTTCCTCTCTCAGCTTCCAGCCAGAAAAATCCTCCCCCTCGCTGCCCTCCCTTTCCAGCACACACAACACAGAAAGCGAAAACCGACCCAAGCTTGCCTTTGCAGCTGGGACTTATCAGCCAGAACACACACATGGTCATCCATGGGAACTCAGCAAAGTNATAATCATCATCATTATCATCATCATTATTATTATTGTTGTTGTTGTTGTCTGCTTTTTTTAGAAAGGAAAAGGAAAAAAGATTACTGCAGCTTTGCTATTAAATGAAAAGATTAGCATGCCGTGGATGCTTTGCAGGGGCGTGATGAGATTTGCAGCAGATGAGTTGGTTGCTAGGCAATGCTAATGAAAAGCAGGCTTTCAAAACTTCTGTGCTGTGTGGGCCCAAAAGTTATCTAGCCTCCCTCCTGCAGCCTCCACTCCCCCCAGCTATCCCCCCTGCCCATGCAACCTCCCAAATATTTATAAAATCCTCACCAGGAACAAGAAAGATAGATGCTAGAGTGGGCTTTTGACAACTCACTCTTGCTGAGCTACCCAGGGTGGACACACACACACACACAAAAGTTTGCTGATTGTATTTTCCTCCTTAGAAAGGTAAAAAACCAAAAAAACACCCCACCCCCCTGCAACGAAACCAAAAAATAAAGCAAACAAAAAAAAGGAGAGAAGAAGAAAAGTTAGCCGTGGCTTCCAAAGCAGCTCAGTCTCCAATTTCAGAGTTCAGTCAGAGTTTAGGGCTTGCATGTGTGTGCATGTGCTTGTTGGGGGTAGGTACGTGTTTGTTTTTGATTTCTCTCCATGCGTTTTCAAGCTGGACTCTAGCTCTTCCCCTCCTCCCATCCTGCTGCAAGCTTCCTTTCCCTTTCAAGGCCTTCTGACACAATGAGCTTATTTTCCCATGCTCCCTGTGAAAGCCGGGGTATGTGCATGAAAGCTGCAGCCTCAGAGGACTCTTTTAAATACAGAAATTGAACGTTGCTGAACTTACAGGGTTTCTGCTATTTTTACAAATGGCCCATGTCTTGCTCCCCTTCTCAGAAGTATCAGCATTCTTAGATATTTTACCATCTGTCTCTCCCAATTGTTTTTTTAAGTGAATTTAATGTTGGTATGACTGCATTGAAGACTGATGTTTACTGCTTGCTCCACATTCTCCTTACTGCTGTGGCTTGTGTGCCTTGATCCTAAGGCAGAGTCCTTTCATATGAGCAAAAAAGGATATTTCCATGCTCAGTTCTAGGCTAAAACTGTCAAAGAAGCATCATTTAACAAGATCTAATTCTAAATAATCCAGTGGAGTGATACAGCCCCGTAACATTTCAAAGTTACGGAGCTATCTTGGGCCTGTAGATTGGGCAGGGGAACCTGCAGGAGCAGAGCCTCACTGCTCTCCCACTTTAAGATTTCACCCATCCCCTGCTGCAGCATATCACATTGGATGTGAAGTCTCTCTTCAGTGCCAGTGTTTATTTATCACAAATGCTTCTGGGGAAGTAGAAGGTTAGCGTGAACTGGAAACAGAATTTAAAATTACTGTGAGGAGTGAATATGAGTCTCATGTGGTGGTCCCGTATAGTCCAAGTCTGACAACCTTGGTTGAGGTCTGCAGAAGCCAGTGGCACTTGGCTTGATGAAAACAAGAACCTTTAGTGGGGTATGTGGGGTTTTTTTGTTTTGTTTTGTTTTAAAACATGCTGGAGCAGCTTTGTTTTGTTGGAATCTTTCTCACCGATGCCAGTATGAACTGTTAATCAATAAGAAATTCCTTGGGCAGACAGATTTTGTGGGGCTGCTGCAGTGACCTCTTTACACTATATTTCAGATAGCAGATGCCTATATGTTCTTTCTTCTTCATTTTCTTCTTTTTTTCTACCATCAACCCTGTTTTCATCAGTACAGTGTGGATAGATGATACATTAAGTCAATGTCCTAATCATATGTGATCATTGAAAATCTCAAGGGTTTCCCTCCAGAAGTTAATCTTTCAGTTATCAGTTAGGGGAATTAAATTCTGCTTCCACAAAGTCTTCCACTGTATCAATTAAATAAGGATGGCAAATTTCTAAGTGCTTGGGAATACAGTCAGCTACTGTGTGCAAACTGTGGGATGACTATTCAGGTAACATTCCATTATTTGAAGTAAGAATTTTGGCCCTGTGGGACACATTACAGAACGTGTTTGGAAGTGTGGTAAAGGCAAAACAACCGTGTGCCCTCCTTCCTCTCCTTTGTCAGGCCAAGCAAAATGCCTAGACAGTACCATATTTTTGAATCTGGCTCCAGGCATTCCACGCCTGTACAGACATGCCTGCAAGGTATTGTTGGCCATTAGGAAGGCAAACTTAGTTGTCATGTTTTTCCTAAGCTGTTGTGTAGTGCAGTCCATGTGGCTAACTGCTGCCCCCAGCTCCATTTCAGTTGTGGATATAGGCATTCCTTTGTGCCGCTTTGATATTTCCTAGATAAAAAAGTGGTGTACAGATTGAAAATAAGGGCATCTCTGAAAAAAAATTATCTGATGTTCTATACTCTGAAATCAAACCCCTGTGCATGCCTTTCCCGCACGGTTTTGCTTCCACCAGAGTGGTGTCCCAAAGCCTGCATGCACTCTCTGTCTGGACTCACTCCATATACTGCATGTCTTAGCAAGTGACCTAAGTGCTACAAAAATACTTTGTTTTGTGATGTTTTGGCCTCCTTTCATTCACATGTGACTGCATTTTTTGCTTTTACACTAGCAACTACTGAATTTTGACCAGGTCTTACCAACATGCTGGTCATTAGGGAACACATTTGATGGTCACCTCTCTGACTACTGTGCCTGCTATATCTTGTATTCACATATGCAAAAATTCATAGAGAAAGTGCTAATGCCTTCAAGAAGAAGGATCCAGTCTATGTGATTTATTTGCATTACTTGTGGGAGATCAAGTTGGGATAAATCAGATTAAACATTTTATCCTTTGGGCTTCGAGTTTAAGGAATAGCTGACACATTTCAAATGCATGGCTGAAAGCACTCCTGATAGCAAACTTTCCCTCACAGAAGACTTGCCTGTGTGCCCACTGGAGTCAGTGGACTGTCTAGGGAGTAAGATGGGGTACATAACGTATTTGGTGGGGGGATAGGTACTAGCAGACCTACACAATCAGAGCAGTATTTGCTGACCAAGAGATAGCAAAACATATAATTTTCCCCTGAAGGAATGCTATGTCACTGAAATTTGCTTTGGATTTCTGGTTCTATGACTGCTACTACCATCCCTACTGATTGTTTGGAGAAGGTCCTCTGAAGATTCACATACACTCAATTGATCATGAATGAAGCTAAGAGCAGTTATTAATCTTACTGCCTGGTTGCACTCTAAACCGCCTTCTAATCCTGCCTCTGTTCTCTTAGACAAAGAATGCAGTGAGTTGAAGGCAGAATCAATGCCAGCATGGAGCTGCCCTTTTTAGTAGTTGTCGTGGCAGGGTTTTATACATCAGCAACAGTGAGCAGTTCCCAGTGTACTGGGGGAGAAGGGAGTGAAGATGAATTAAAAGGGTCAGATGTTGTGCTCCTGAAGGGATGGCAGAGTCCCATCCTGACTCTTGGTCTCTGGTGAATTTTTCAGTTCCTTGTATTTAATGACTGACCTAACGAGACATTACAGCCCTACTGCCCTTTGGAGATCCATGAAGAGCTCAACACAAGCTAAGAAAGGGTGCATTGTGTCTTTGATCCAATGGGCAGTATTTCACAGGCTGGCAGATTTAATAAAATCTCAGAGGAACCTCAGCTCATTTTTTAAGAGGCTTAACATTGAGTTAAAAGTTCCCTTTACTCTTGCATTGTTGGAGACCATTCCCTTCTTGTGTGCTGCCAGAGGACCTGCAGTGAATTGGGGCTTCATGAGACCAGATTGGATGTAGGCAGCTGGTTGAGACTGGTTAGAAATCTGCAGGAGGAATAGCGGGATGCAAGAAGCTTTCTAAGCCTTTTTGTTTCTCAGTCTTTGAAGTCATCCAGTGCCTCACATGCAGTGTGATAACTTTGCTCCACACCTGAAAGGAAAGCCAAGCTACTGATAAGGCTTTTTTGATCAGTAATTTTGAGCTGCATGACATGAAAAACTGTGTAGTATCACTACTTCTGTTAAAGTTATTTGTCCCACCATTAACACTAAGTTATCCAACTGGCTTCACAACTGAAAATATGAACAAGTATCACTATCACAAAGTCCACCCCTGATACAATGTTTATGGACATAGCCAGAAAGCAAGTATGAAGGTGGAGAATCTCTTACAGATTGATAAATGGATCCTTGGAGCTTCAGATAGTGCCATCGTTTCTTGTTCAAAGCTGCTAATCTAATGAAAAAAGCAAAAGATAGGGAAGAAGAGCAGGGAGCCAGGTGGGCTGGAAGAGATTCCTTGAGCAGCAAGCCTTGTTTGATGTTCAGTGCTGAGAACTTGGGAACTTTTGCACCAGGAAGCAAATCACACTGTGCCAGTTTGGAGTGCAGGTCTAGAGCAGGTCAAAATCTGAAAACTAATGAATACTGAGAACTGCAGAGTTTGTTTTTTAACATCTTAGCACTTTAACCACTACTCTGCTCACTTCTGTTATTGTTTTGGAGGTGCTGGTTGTGGACTGCATGGGTAATTTCACAGCAAGAGTTCCACTGTAAGCCATATGTTGATCCTTCAGTGTAAATGTATATAGAACAACTATTGCTAGGAAAATGTTAGTGATTTGTTTAAGGGGGGAAAAGGATTTTGCAGAGATTTTCAAAAGTGCAGGGTAAATACTTCCAAAGTACCAAGCACTCAAATGCTACCCTTTTTTGAGAAATGAACTATAGGTTGCATGGTATTTCAGTCACCACTAACTCTAAAGTAGAATCCTTTGCAGACTCAGAAATCCACTGCTAGGTTACTGTCTACTCCATGGATATGGCAGACTGCTGGAGTTTCACATTTGCAGCAAAAATGGAGCCTCCACCTAAGGACCAGCAGTTAAAGTTTTTATTGTCATTAATTGAAGTTTGGCCTTCTTGGTCGAGAAAGGTTTGCATTCTGTAAGAAGCTTTAACATGAGCAATTAGTCCAAATTAGCACCTGAAATGATTAGCAATGGGAAAGAGAATCCTCCAAACCCTGCTTTATAAGAACTTTCACCAATGTATATATCTCCTTTAATATAGCAGTAGAGGCCCCCATTTATTGATCCTTGTAAGATCCAGCAGAACCATGCTCCCTTCCTGTTGGCAGATGCAGATCCTGCAGACATGAACAAAATACTCCACAGATATACTTAAGATAACTTCTTTCTTGAGAGAAGACAGCAAAGGGGAACAAATGCTTTCAGGAAGAAGAAATTGCTGTTTGGAACTGATATGTCTAGGGGCAATGTTGAATATCAAGAGAAAACAAAATTAAATGAACTATCGCAAAGGAAGAGGCAGTCATGTAAAGGCAAAGATGATTTGTGAGATTTTGCAATAGCCTCCCAAGGGGAGCAAGGCCTTTTGCTTGAGACATTTAAAATTAGACTGGACAGAGCAATGGAAATTCAGTGTATGAGCACCCCATGGGACAGAGTGGATAAGCTACACTGGGTCTCCCTTTGCATGTTCCCTTACTCTTTTGTAACTCTTCCTGAATACCTCCATTCCAAATAATAATTTGTTTTCCCCAGATGCCTATCTTGGTTCTCTGTTCCTCCCCTTTTCCCCTTTAAGAAAGGAGCTGTGTTTGATTCATGGTGTCAGCTATCTTCCAAGCTCCGATCCAGTCCCAGGGGTGGGAGCTCATGGGACTGATGAGGGTAGGAGTGATCAACTGCAGACTTTCCTGTTGCTGAGCTTGCTGCAGGCCTGACCGTTTTTAAGACCTCAACAGATGTTTCTGCTTAAAAACTATTGGCATCTTTATGGACTGTTTTTTCCATTCTTCCCTCCCAGCCCATGTCCAAGCAGCAATGAATTATGTAAGACTGCATTCTAGCCTCTTTTTCATTATTGTTTCTGTAGATGCATCTCTAAGAAGTACAACTGCAGTTCTCTCTTTACCTAGTTTTAGATGCGTCAGCTTTCTCCTTGACCAAAACACCCAGCTACTCTTAAAAACACTTAAGTGTCTTTTTGTCATCTTTCAGACACAGATGCCAAAAATATGAACACATCTCAACTCGTGGCTCTGGATTCAAGATGTCTCTGACTGTTCATACTGTGGTTTTAGTCGATATGCCTTTACTTAAAAGTTAACCCCTTGCTATGGAGCTGCCTGTATTTGTCTCTTACTGCTGGTACCTAGCAAACAGTAATTAATGATAAGTAATGGAAGGAAATTCAGAAACTGCTGCTGGAGCACAAAATGGCTCCAACAAGCATCATCCCTACCTGGTTTAATGGTTTAGCTGTTGGTTATTAGGAAGGAACATGTTTCAGGCAGTCTTGAGTAGAATAAAAGCACTGAGCTGGTTTATTTGCACTGTTGATAAGCACTTGTAATCCTGCAAAATACACAGTGTAATGTGTGCAGGGCACCTGATGCAGTCTGGGAAGTCTTAACCCTTTACCATTGTACAGCAAAACTTCAAAGCTCAAGACTGGCTAGATTAAGTTTCTTAAAAAGATGATGTAAGTAATAATGTGCAAGACCACATGGAGATTACTTTAACTCAGAAGACAGAGTAACTTTCTGCGTTGGAAAATTTGGCAGACTGCTACTTAACTTCAGATGTACTGTAGTAGCAGAAATAAACTGTTTCCTTCTTTGGGAACACACAACTAGAAGGAGACAGAGTAGTTAAGCCCATGTGCCACAGCCAAATGTGGGATTTTCATGCAGGCCTATGTTTAGTCATTACAGCAAAGGGTGGCTGTAAATCCTCTTGATGCACTTAGCAACTGAATTCCCACTGGAAGAAAAGCACATCTTTTTTCCAGTGTAATACTCTCATTGTTCACCACCTCAAACTCTTTCTGTGCTGCTTGTGCTAATTGTGCTGCTCTGACAAGGTGCAATGTCATTGCAAGTGGTCCTCTTGGCATTTTACCCTTTCAGCAATCTAGTGCTGCTGATAGAAAGTTGATATGAGCAGATGACTCCCTTTTATTTGCAGTATATGTATACTTCCTGAGTAACAGCCAAGCTGTTACATGTTGTCCTACCCAGGTGCCTCTGCACTGGTTTTGCAGGACTGTGAGGACTGAAAAAAGACTCAGTCCTTTCTTGGTACCTTGTCTGCGACTACCTAGCAAGAGAGTCAGTGACACTGTGGATGTGATGTGGCTTTGGATCGTGGAGACAAGCAGGGCTGGTTATCCAGCCACTGGAGTCCCACTCTAAAGAGAGCAGAGTGCAGGCACTGGATGTGCCTCAGCTGGCCCATGTGGCCTGGGCTCACAAAAGCCCTCACTGAAGTACCCTGCATTTTTCCTCCTGAAAGTAGAGTGCTGAATCTCACGTGATGAGAACTGAAACATACACAGTAGGAGAACATGAGTTAAATTGCCCCATCTTTTTCTGACGTTCAGTAGAAAATCATACACCAAGGATCGTGAGGTCAACCAGTTTGGCATCTTTTTTCAGTAACTGCATTTGTGTGAGAATTGCATACAGCAGGCATTATAGTAAACAAGATTTTTTTAAAGCAT
The DNA here is from genome assembly GCA_013400775.1 of Chaetops frenatus. Classification (NCBI taxonomy): domain Eukaryota; kingdom Metazoa; phylum Chordata; class Aves; order Passeriformes; family Picathartidae; genus Chaetops; species Chaetops frenatus. Next base: position 188,372 of record VZTR01032803.1, read on the forward strand.
TAAAATATTTATTTAATGGAAGATAAAGCATTGCTAATGGGAGCACGTATTTCCCTGGATTTGAACAGGGAGTGCCATTGCAATTGTCAACATTTTGTTAACTAATGTAAAGAAGACACAAGCTCTGTGCCCTAATGTTCAGAGAGCTTGACATTGCACAAACATCTTTGTTGTACAGCCTTACTGCTGCCTGGTTGTGCAGTTACTGTAAAGACCTAGTGCTCTACTGGTGAAGAGTCACCACAAACTGAAGAGATGAGGTCTAAACTCAGGAATTCCTGTGCTTGCTCCTTTAGACCATGCTGTTTTCCTTAGGAGTGTTTAATTCACTTCAGGATCCAGAAAAGCCATGAGCCAAGCTTTGAGCCATTATCCACTAACAAAAATCTTCAGTAATAGGAAATGGAGCATGTAGGCTGCCTTGCCAAGGAACTTGATGCTCTCTTTTCTCAGAGGTCTTTGTGCTGAAGGTCTCCCCAGATCTCTCCCTGTTAAATATGAAATCTCTTAGCTCCCCAGAGCCTATGGCTGACCCCCTGGTCAATGGCTTTTTCCAGTCCTGTTTTGTATGTTATATTGTTGGCTGACGCTGCATTTTTACAGTTTTGTTTCTCATAGTCTTAGAAGTGGCCATTTTAATTTCAATAAATATATCTCTTTGCCCAGTACACAGTATTCTCCTGGCAGCTTGGTGCTCGCAGACTATAGGGAGCTGTAAACAACACTGTTTATACTTTCTGCTGATACCAGAACATTAGCATATAAATAGGGGAGAGATTTAAACAGGCTAAAACAACTCCAGCCTGGCCTACTGGGAAGGGCGGACAATCTGCTTTTCACTCTCCTTGCCAAGGATGTCAACTTTTCTGTGGGACTATTGCAAGAATGAAGGGCTTAAAGAGGTGGGAAGCTTTTATCTGACAAAAGAAAGGTCGATGAGCCTTAGAAATGCAGAAATACGCTGAATAACAGTCTGCCTGTTGGGATTTCCTTGTAAGCCCTGTTGGTGTTAGTGTGGGCATGTGGAGGGAATTACTTAAAAATCACAACAGAGCTGTTGGATAAGAGCTTCCTTTAAATGGAACTTGCAGCAAAGTGTTAAAAATATGATAATTACACCTACAATGAATGTATGTCTTTAGAAGAAGGGGAAAAAAAAATATCACGTGGTCTTTCTATTTTTTAGCTGCAGAGTATTTTAGAAACATGGCGCAGCCCAATACTACATCAAATAAACTCCCATATCTTATCAATCTATTAAATTACTAAAATTCCAGTCACCTTTGGCACCAGTGAGAGACAGGCACGAATGCTGCAGTTACCATCAAATGGTTTGAGTCTTTTTTTCACATCGTTGAAGGTTGATTTTAATTTTTGTCATAAAATATGTAAAGCAGGGTTAACAGGAACATACAAGGGAGAAAAGAGGTTCTCATTTAAGAGTCCATTGGAAACCAGAGACCAAGGCAAGGAAAAAGAACAGCCAGATATGATATTTCCAGGTGAGAAAGAGGTCCTGAGGGCTTGCAAAGAAAGCTGTCACATGAAGAGTGGGGGTGAAACTGGGAAACAGAACTTAACTGTATTGGAATTTGTTGTGGGTGTTGCAGATGTGCCTCAGTGACCTGTAGACCTTTAGACAGACTTCCAGTTCAGGGCTGGACAGCTTTGTGTGGACCAGCCACTTGCCCCATTTTCCTTCTCTCTGCTGGAAAAGGGAATGTTTGTGATGTTAGTTTTGCTCTTCAAAAGCAATGAAATTTTGTGTCAAAACAAGCAATTCCCATATGGTTGTTTTGTACCATCACCTTTCTGCTGCCTCTAGAAAAAACAGTGGTTTCAAAGTTACATTCCCAAAACTGGTAGAAACACTGTGATTTGCACTGTGTTTACTATTCTGAAGTTGCTGTAGGAATGTCCTGCATAGCCACCAGATGTATGGTAACGAGTGGGGCACATGAAAAAGAGGAGGAGATGGAAACTGAACTGGCTTTTACTCTAGGCCTCTGCTAGAGCTCTTCATCTGCTACAGCTGTATTTGGTCTTCCCAGTGGCTTGACTCAGGTCCTGGAATAATTGGCAGTGGTGGTAAAACGTAAGTCAAAAGACACTTTTCAGATCAAACTGCAGTGCACACACAAGCTCGTGCCTGTGCAGTCAGGAGCTAATGCAAGCAGGAGACAAACCTGTTCTTTGCTCAGGGTGCAAGTTACCAGTGATAAACCATGGCCTTTGTGGGTAGGCACGAGAATTGCACACTGCTGGGGTGGCTCCATGGGAAAAGGAGATGTTTCTGTGCTGGGGACAGTGGGTGTCCCAGAAGGAGAGAAGCATTAGGATGAGTACTGCAGACAACTCATATATTTCAGAGAAGGCCTTGATCACAAAGCCACCATATTCTCCCAGAGGATTAGCTGCCCTTAGATTAACCTCATTAACAGTAATTATAAAGTCTGACACATTTCTCTGTCATTATCTCCCTTGTATCATGTCGTAGTATTTCTTCCCCCTGCTTCTGTCTTTTTATCTGTCTGTTGGATTAGAGACCAGAGTTTTTCATGATGTTATCTCTCAAGCTTTTTCCCCTCCAATGTAAACTGGCCAGTTTTAGTGCAGGATACATTGCAGTGATCAAAGTTTAGCGTCTCACTTTTTTCAGGCAAATGTGAGATGAAAGGGACAGCCAGTTGTTCAGATAGTAACCTTAGTACCACTGGGGGTAAAACTGTGCTTTATCTTGAGGTTGGAATGCCAATCCCATAGTTTTTATCAATCTTTAATGAGTGTGGGCCCAGAAAAATGCTCTCCATCTTATGGAATTTCTGTGTCTCTGTTGGGAAGGACATGGCTAGGGTATTACTGTCCTGGTGAGTTGAGGGAAAGAATAATAAACTACCAAGAGTCTTGTGTTCAAGCCAGGGTGGCCAACCAAAGACTTAACAGAGGAGAGGACTAGAATGTGCAAATACACTAATTTAATTTGTTTAAAGGATGTTGTGCCCAAATGTTCAAACCTGGCAAATGTGAAAACTATGCTGAGATGCTCTTAGCTACTGTGGATCTCCAGCACTGAAACCAGAGTGAAACAGGAATTGTGGCACTGGGACTAAGTGAGCTCCTTGGTCATGCAGTCCCCATGCTGGATTTAAAGTGCCACAGTGGACATTCTTTTTTCTTGTGCCCAAAGATCAAGAAGCAGAGGGAAACCAGAGCAATGCTGTAATCATTAAAAGCCCCAAACAGAGAGATGATATCTGGAGCTGAGCTATATTAAATGTTCCCTCCTGGTCCATAAACTCGGTTTATGTTATGTATGACAAGATAACCGGAAGTTTTCCCTTCCTCAGTTTGATTGTCACTTATAACCAAGGCATGTCCTATTTTTTATCTCTTAAAAAAAATAATAATAATTGATAGGCCCTGTTGTATATACTCCTCTCACCAGAGGGCAATGAAGTCAAGTCTGTTAGTATAGGCCTGTCTGGCATTTACATAAGTGATGCCCCCTGTGTGCTGAAACCCAAGAACACCACCTGACTGGGCAATAGTACTTGAATAGAAAGGTGGCACTGGGTCAGGGTGACTCCAGCACAACAGGTGGCACACAGATAAGCAGGCTGCCCCAATTGTCCGCAAAACAGCATGGGATACCAGTGGGAGGACTTGGCAACAGTCACTGCAGGAGTAACTGGCATTCACACCTACTTTGTGGCAGATAAACTTATCTGCATCTCAGTAAATCTGCTTCCAAAGTGGCTTTAATAGCCTGCGTTAATAAACATTGCAGAAACAATGGGGTTTGGAGGCAAGACACTTCCATGCCAAGCAATTGAATTCAACCTGAAGCACAGTTCAAGTGCAGAAAAGCTGTGATGGTCAGAAGGCCTGCAGGAAGCCAGATGGGAAGAGAGTAGAGCATGAGCTGCTGCCTGTCCTTGCAGGATTTTAAAGAGGGTTGATGTGAACTGATCTAGTCAAAAGTGAATGAGAGAGGTTAACGAATGCAAAGAACTGCATTTGTAGTGTCTTCATTTTCCCATTACCTTTCCTTATTCTCTCTAAGGCGCTGCTATTCCATCTCACAGCAAAAAGCAGCTCAGCCAAGGACTGTCATTTTGTATTCCAGTCTGACCCAGTATTTTGCAGGATGCCAAACAACCACAGTGTGGATGCCTCAACCCTCCCCCCAGCCCCAACACACAGAGGAGCATCTATGCAAAGCCTTACAAAGCCTTTCAAACGTCCTGCAAGTGGGACAAAGATAGGAGGAAATGAGATCTCTTCTCAGATTTCAAGAGTCCATTTAGATTTTATACTATGTGGGTGAACTGGGGTTCTCACCAGCAGGCTTTGGGAAATGAAACTTTTGCTTTTGTGTGCCAACTTAACTTTAATTCAGGAGCCCCATCACAGTTACTATTTAACATTTGGCTCGGAGACTTGGAGGCAAATGTGTTTGGAGAATGTTTTGAGGGACAGTGACTTTCTGTGAAGCCTTGTGACCAGGTTGCAGCTGAATCTGAGCCTGTTCAAACAGGTGATCCTGTTTCTAATCAGAGCGGGCTGAGGGCAGGACAGGCTATGGAGGACCAGCTCCCACTTCCTCCTGGAGCAACTGAGTGGTGTGTTGCCTTTACAGCTCTTGCTCATACTTGTGCTGTGGTGAAGGATTTTAGCCTCTGGAGCTATTGATCCATCAGCGTGCATGAACACAAAAGGTGTATTTGCTACAAAAGCACTGACCTGGGAAGATGGCGGCTTGGCCAGGCCAAGCTGGGGTGCACCCGCTGTGCCTTCCTTCCTTGCCACTTGATAAATACCCTGCTCCTTCCCCCACCCTGCTGCCCATTTTCCACAGCAGAGAGCAGACACAAGGGGACCCTTTCATCTTGGCACATCCCCTTGCTGATTAATGTGATGCAATGTTCCCACAACACCACCACTATGCCGGCCATGTAATTAGGCAGGAGATAATGAATGCTTCAGAGACTATTCAGGCAGCAGTGCCCGCCTCCCCGCCGAACAAGCTCCTTTCTCAGCAGTGAAGCCAAGTGGAAGGAGCAGCAGCAGAAATGCCATTGGTGCCGCGCTTAATTGTGCAGGAATCGGGGGCTCTCGCGGCAGAAAATAAAGGCCAGTGTGGGAGAGATGGGCTAGTGGATCTACTCTGGTATCGTGGGGCCAAACTTTTTTTTATGTCTTTTCATGTGTTTGACCTTGTGGCAGGAGAAGCCTTAAATGTGCACATCTCTGGTTTTGTATGTGTGTGCCTTTTTTGTTTCAAATCATTAGGGAAAGACATCATTTAATAAGCATAGGAGTCTGTCTTCTCAGTAACCCAGAGGCAAAGATGCTGGTGCTACTTAGTGGCCTTTGAAATGTGGGAAACACACTGGGGACACAATAGGCTTATTCTCTTTTAGGGGGCTTTACAGTTAAGCTGCCATTGTCTGGCTAACATTAGCAAGAACTACCCTCTCTCCCCGACCTCTGTGTGGACTCTGAGAAAACAACCAATTGGTTTAAAATGCACTATCCAAATGCCTTCAGATCACGCGAGAATAAAGCCAGCAAGGAGCTGAAAGTCTGTCTCATCAGCTGGAAACCAACGAATCTAGTGTCAAAGGTCTTACCAGAAATTCTGTCTTCTGCTCAAATTGCTTTCTGCAGTTTTTTATTATTTTGTTTGTTGATGCAAAATCTTTTTTGGACCTCATACCTGACCATACTACCTACTAAATGTAAGCAGTGCAAACGGGTAAAACTCATCATAAACTGACTTAAGTAATTATAAAAATAAAAGGGTAACTGAAGTTTTGTGCTTAAGACAAATAGGTAGAAAACAGCTGTTGTGATAGTGATGAATCAGGGAAGCTTGGTTTCTCTGAGGATTAGGTTAATTTCTGAGCAAAAGGTCACTGGAGGGTGGAGTACATCAGAAAGAGGAATTTACAAGTTATAAAATAGAACAATTCATATGCACACTCACATTTAAGCCTGCTTCACTCCAACAAGCTCTAAAGCCATAATGTGTCCTTTTGTAAATAAGTACGTTCCCAGGCAGACCCACTGATCACCCTACTGAATTAAGTGACAGACTCTTTTGTGCATCCCTTCTTGAATGACAGATGGATGCAAGTTATATTATTCTTTTGCTTAAACACATTTTCTAATCAATTTTATATATCATGTGCTTCATGTCACTGCTGTGCATTTTGACTCTGCATCAGAAAATTCATAGGCTTTCCTAGTATCTACAGTGTCAAGAAAAGAGATTTCACTGAGAATCTTGTCATGTTGCAAAGTAATAGTAGAATTGTGACCAGAAAAGAAAAATATGGCAGGGAGAACAGCTCTTACCAAAGAAAGTTCCACTGACATCTTCACAGAGCTGCCCAGTGGTATGCATAGTGCTGTGCCTCCACGTCATACAAACACACTGCACTCGTTTGTGCCATGCCCTTGTGTCCTGAAGCAGATGCACGTAGTCTCACTGTAACCCCCGGATCATGTGTCATTTATTTCTCCTCCCTCTGTCACATGCACAAACACAGCCTACAGACTCTATTTGTGAAAAAGAGAAGGGAAACAGGTGACACGTGATGAGAGCGTTACAGTGCTTCTAACATTGATGGTCAGCATTTTATTGGTGTCAGGGACTCAAAGAGTCCCTCAAAGAGGCAAAAGAACAACTGAGGAGCCCCGTTGTTCCTGCCCAGAACTGGGAAAGAACTCTGTACTGAAAAGAGATTGAAATGTTTTCCATCTGTCTATGCTATTTGCTGTCATGAAATAATGCTCTAACACCAAACTAGGTTAGTACTTCTCTCAGCATGATGTCTTCCAGAGCAACATGAAGACAGTGTCAGCATTTACTCTGATTTCTAACCCGGACCTATATTGATGAGTGCCACTCCTGTGAACCGACCAGGTAAAGGTATCTGATTATCTTACTGACAGCTTGAGGCAACATCCTATGGCAGTGAGCATGTCCAACAGGTTTCAGTAGGGATGGAAACAAGCACAAGACATGCTGGATCTATGAGACCATCTTACTCTCATAAAGTAGGGTATCTCCTTGTGATATCTTTCTTCCCTCTGCCTAAGTTAACAAAGCAAATTGCATCAAACTCCAGCATGCACTGCACATCTGGGAGTGAATTTTCCAGGACAAAAGCCATTCAGTCACTAAGAGTTCAGTGACATGACCTTTCTCAGAACAACCCACAAAGAGATTGGCACTTCTAGAATTATGTGATTTTGACAACATCTGGAGTTCAGTTGTGTCCGGTAAAACAGATGTTTCACTTCTGCTGACCACAAATTTATCCCCATGTTCACCATTCTAAGTTCTGTTTCAAGTAGTATTCAGCCAAGAAATGAACATAAATTTGCTTGGAAACTGTTCCAAAGAATCTGCCATGTGAATTTCAGAATGTTTTGCTGCTTTACTTGCTCTTGACAAGCTCTGAAACCCATCCAGATCTCTAGTTGGGATGGAGTCTATTGCATTTTTTGTATCGGCCAAAGTGATGTGAGGACCAAACCCAGTGAAACCCTGATTGTGTAGTAGGAAGAAATAAGGTAAAGAAAGAGTCTGTCTGTGCTTCCCTTGCTGTTACTCTAACAAGGGAAGAGTAATGCAGCCACCTATGCTCCCAAAATGTGTTAAACCTGGACCATGATCTGGTCTCTTATGGCAGTTGCAAAATAGTATCGTTATTCCTACCTAACTTATCTTTTGATATAAGTAGCACCAGGATCAGGGAGCCTTTGCTGGACTCCTGCTGTGGCTTGTGTAGACTCTTAAGTTCCTGCAGACAGAATACAGTGTGTTAAGAAGTCAATAATTCACGTTTCATTTGCTTTGCATTTTACTCTTTTAATAAGAGTAAAAGGCTAAAGGAAGTTCTCTTCTGGCACAGCATAAGAGGTTCACCAGCCATTTCTGGAGTGTTTCAGAGTTGAGGAACATCAAAACTGGCACAAGAAATTAAACCAGGAGAAGGAGGCATGACCAAAGTACATCTCCAGCAAACCTCAGCACCTAGGGCAGTATTTCCACACAGGTCTGAGCAGGTGTGGGAACAGATGCCATTTATGCCAGGTAGAGTGCTGTGACTGTAAGATAACACTTTTGCTGGGAAATAGAAGAGATAAAAGGGAGCAGCAGGAGGCCTGGCATAGTACTGAGCTCAGTCCTGACTCTGCACCCCAGCTCTGGCATCAGTACAGTCCTCTGGCCCTGTGCTGTCTGTCCTCCCATGCCCAGTACAATATCAGCCACGTGTGAAACTCCTACTGACCCACACCCATGGCCCAGAACAGTCTTGGTTTTACCTGTGTTTAATACTCCATGCAGCACTGCATGGTCATGTTCTTGTACAAAATCCTCTCTCTTAAGTGCCGTGGTTTTTCTCTGTCCTAGCTTTGCATGGCAACCCATTGCCCAGTTGAAAAATATATTTCTACTACTACTAAGTACTTCCTACTAGTACTTCTTCCTCCTCCTAACTTCTCCCCAGTATAAAACTTCCCTACCTTAAAAAAAAACTGCACCAGGAAGAGGACTGTTGGAAAAAACAATGGTTTCAGATAAGCAACTGCATAACCAGCTGTAGGAAGGGCACAAAAGAGGGGCAAAAGCAAGCTAACAGCCAGCTTCTGCACTTGTCAGCCACAAGAGGCAGGTGTCTTGCCCAAGCTGAGAGCTCATAAATAAGGGGACACTAAAGAGTTAAAAAGATTTTCAGGGAAAGCCGGCTGATGAGAGAAGGGGAAAAGAGGAGGAGCAAAATCCTCTTGTGCACAGATTTTTCCAGAGCCTCCAGAGATCAGTAAGCCCCAGGACACTTTTCTTTTCCATGTTTTAAATTAGGTGGTTGGAATCTAAATAGATAATTATTTACCCTAAAATCAATATATGGTGACAGGATATAACTTGTCATAGCAAACAGAACTGCAACAAATGACTGAAGTTCAACCCTCAGATTCATCCTAAAATTCATCCTGAGAGTGAGTGGATCTTATAGTCAGGTTCAGAAACAAGCAGTTATTTGCTGTGAGTCATTAAAAATTTGAGATCTGACAAGGTACCAAAATAGCTCAGATATGCACCTATATGTGTCACGCTTACTCATATCTTACCAGTTCCTGGTAGCCAGCCTTTCTCTGGTTTAATTCCATCTCATTACCCAAAGATATGCCCCTTGTGCGTTTATTTTGTTAATGAAATGCTGGCTTTATTGGAATATCAGCTCTGTAGGGGTTGCCAGGACATATAAAAAAGAACAGCCATAAACTATGTTCATTATTATTGCAGTACAATGCCAGGTCTGGTACTGCTTCCAAAAAGTAGGAAAGGGAGAACAGAACTTAACATGTCCCTGACCTGTCCAGAGGGACAAAACAGAGAGCTTTTATTTTATTTGTTTCTACAGTGACTCAGTCTGTAGTAACTGGGTTAAAGTCCACTTAGAAACGAATAGAACAAAAGGCCTCCTGTTAGTGCTGGACATTTTCCCTCTTCAGATATCACCAGAAGGATTAAAAAAAAAGGAAAAAGAAAAAGAAAAAAACTCCTCGAACAGAATGCAGGAAACCACAAGCTTATGGGAATGCAGCAGCACTTTGGAAAGGAAAACACTGCCTCAGACTTTCATCTGCAGGGATTGTGCTTTTTTTCCCATTTTTTCCTTACCTTCTTTTCATCTCCTTACAGCTAGAAGCATTTGCCAGGTCAACACACAGCCTGGAGAAAAGGCTGGTGGGGAGAGCAGTTAAGTTGCAGGGGGCCATTGCCAGATCCCAGACAGAGAGGAAAAAAATTGGCTTGTGCAGATCACTGTAGTCTGCAAGAGGACTCCAGCACAGAGGGAGAGAGCTTTGGTGCAGCTGGAGCTTGCAATAGTTCCTTGCCAGACTGAGGGTCTTAGCAGGGTCAGAACTCTGGATCCTACAGGGAGGGGAAAGGGGCTTTTTAATAATTTTTATTTTGTATGTCTAGGTTTTGTTTGGGTGTGGGTTTGTGGGGTTTTTTTTCTTCTTTTTTTCTTTTTTTAGCTTAATGACATCTAAGTAACAAATAGCATAATTTTTTCTAAGAATATAAAAAATAGCTGAAATGTTTTCTTTACTCCATTCTAAATATTGTTATGACGTGCCTATATTTTTGTTATAAAGAAAACATTTTCCAGCAAACATTCACTGAATTTCATTAATTTTCACTTCAACTTTTTCCTAAAGAATGTGAACTGGCAGTAACATAGAAAGCATGTTGAAATTTTATTTTGCATATAAGAACGATCACTTTATTGAATTTTCCAAAACTTCACAATCCCTGCAACTCCTGAATCTCTGGAAAATTGCAGCTATCTAAAATGAAATGGAAAATTGAAATTAAATACTATTTCTTGCCTATATCCTTAGCTATTATTATGATCCTGTTTAGTACCCAAAGACCATGTTAATTTTTGTTAGGTGATCTTTATGTTGACCTAGATGAGGGAAACAGCTTGGTAAAAGGTGTAGTGTTGGATGTAAGGGAGGAATGGGAATGCATAGCCAGAGCTGTACCACATAAGCCAACTGTTATTTTAATTTCGACTGCTGCAGAACCATAATCTCCAGTGGTAGCCTTTCGAGTGACTTGACCAAGACCGCATTGCACATAAGCAGTTACTTTATTTGGTTAGCTGACTGATTCCATGCTGAGTTAGTTTGTCTTTTGTGTTCATAGTTAATAGGTAAACAGAGTTGACCTTGCCATGCCGATTTCGCTGAGAACTGATGACACCAAGCAGAAAATTCAGTCTTTAAAACAAATTTCCATTGTTAATACTATATGAATTACTTCCTTGTAGTAGTTGGTAATGTGTTATGTACAGGGTCTCCTCTCCAGGTCATTTGGGCTGGTTTCCATATCAGAAAAAAGAATCAAAAATCAAATGACTGGTTTTCAGTCAATGTGAAGTGAGTTATTCGAGATCCTAGTGGACAAATTATCTTCTAAAAAGCATCCAAATTTGGCTTCTTAATCAACATTTTCATTAAAATAATAAAGTTCAAGTACTCTGTTTTCTTATACAAACTCTCCTGCCTTAGCCCTCTCTAGACTGAAGAATTTGAGCTTTCCCAACCTTTCTTATATGCCAGCCCCCAACCATTTTAGGATCCCTCCACTGGACTTTACTTCAGCTTGCAAATGTCTTTTTTGCAGTGTATGCAGTGAGCTGGACATAATATTCCAGTCCTTATTGACTAACACATGGTTCAAGGCTATTTTGCCCTTAGTGTGATCACAGCTGGTCACAGTTGAAAGCATATTTTCAAACCCTGTCCAGAGGTAGAAAATAAAGCCTGACTAGCCAGGGTGTTTTAAAACACAGTTGGGACTATTTACACTGAAAAATTCCAACATCTTATAACATGTGCTAACTAACACCCTATTTAGCACTTAGAAAAGAGGCATGATTCTTCCTACCCGGATAGTTTTAAGTCCAAATCTGAGGAGTTATTATAATTTAAATATAATAGTTAAATTTAGCATCATCCCAGTAAACAGGTGTTCTAACACAAAACCATATTCTAGTGTATATGTGCTGACTTGGAGCATTTTTGGTAGCTACTCCAATTTATTACATGATGCACTTCAATTTCATCTTTTTGCATCAAGCATCAAGTTGGAAATGGAACCGTGCTGCTGGTTCATAAGGGAGAAGGCTTGCACAGCTCTGGCTAACAGAGGGTAACTGGAGCACATCACTCTCTGCTGTGTCACTGTAAAGGCATTGCATTGCCACATGCAGAAAGGCATTCCTTGCTTTTCAAGCTCCAAATCGTCCTTGATAACCAGCACTACCAATACCGGGGAACAGGGAATGGAGAAATTCCCTGAAATTTGTTTAAGGTTCAGAGCTTTTAACTCCACCTTCCTGAGCCGAAAGAGAAGCATTTTTTCTCTGCTCCCTCTCATACAGCTCTCTGGAAAACTTCAGCTTGGCCCACGCCCTCCTCAGCCCCTGAACTTTGTAATTTTTCAGCTGCCAGAATCACTAACTGCCCAGTTTTATGTAACTCCAAGTATCTGCAGTGGAACTGGAAAATGCACATATGGAGGAGGTTTTGTGGTTTTTAAGCTATGCCCAGAAGTTTGCCTTTTTTTTTTTCTTGGTGGGAGAGGGGAAGAAGAGGAATGCAGTAGGGGTATACACAGGACTTTTCAAAATAGAACGGAAATTCTGTCTGCTCTGAGCTTTGCTTTTGAAATCCCCCTTTTTTTTTTTTTTTTTCTGGAAGGGGCCTGAAACACATTTGAGGAGGAGGGGCTTGCTCTTATATTTGATAAGTGTAAATACATCCATAATATTTTTTAGAGGTTTTCAGTTCTTTGTGCTTGTTGCGTGTCGCTCAGAAAGCCAAACCCAACTTGTTAAAGCTATTGTCAAAGTCTGTATAGCCAAAAGGGATGAGCGATTTTCCCCAACCCCAGCTAGCAGCTTCCCAGATGAATATGCTGTGCCTGAGTTTCTGCAGCCAAGCAAAGCAAACAGGCATGCAGCTTTTGTGGCACTTGAAGCTTTTTATTTCAGTACCACAGAAAAAATGGCAAACACTCAGAGAAGTCAGGCGGGGCAGGGAGGCTGCATTTCCAGGACCTGTAACCCCCTTTTCCCTCATTCCCTTTCAAACTGTTTGCAAATCCTAAGTCAATTTCTTGTGTTTGCCATTTTAAACTAAATGTGTTGTGGTGGTTTGTCTCTGTGTGTGTGTGTGAGTGTGTGTGAGAGAGGCAGCAAACTGCAAGAATGAGGCTTCAGCACTATAATAACAAAACAGCAAACAGCCTATCAAGCCAGGGACAACCCTGCAATAAACTAGCGTATCCAGACCTTTAATCACAAGTGACCTAGCAATAACAAATCACTGCATGCCTGTGGGTGTGGGAGAAAGATGAGCAGAACAGAAAGAGATACATTCCCAGAAGGGCAGAGAAAGAGAACAGAAATATTGAGGTGTGGAGGAGGTAAACAGGAGGAGCATGTACATTGATTGTGTTGTTTGTGCATGTACATTCTAAACAGTTGAAGCTAAAGCTTTCTTCCTGTTTCCTACAACATGCAGAATTTCATGGATTTGCCAAATGTTGAGCAAAAAAGGGAGCAAAAATCAGCATCAGTTCCTCTTGAAGCACAATTAAAGCTGCCTGGAAACAGCAAACTGTTAATAAACACAACATCCAAGTCAGAGTTGTTATCTGCAGGCCAGTTCAAGTAGTAGCAAGGTGCCAGAGATAGGATGTCACAGGGGGATGAAACTAAATCAAAAACAAAATGGAAGTTTAGAGAAGTAAATTGTCAATAAGGTTAGTTTTAAAGGGATGTGGTTAAAGAGAAATATCAAACTGTGCATAGAGGAGTTATGCTAATGATTGCAGTCTTTGACAGAATCAAGTAAAATTGTAGATGTGGAGGTAATATTCTCTTGCCATATAACAGAAAGGTCATCTCACAGCTTGCAAGACTACCTTCTTGGATGTAAATAAAATGGAGCTTTGGTTAGGACTGCTGTGTGTCTCCCATGGACAAGGAGTGGGTGAAATAGCAAGAGAAGACTGGACATGCATACAAATGGAGTGATTCATGACTGTGTGTATGCTCTGTCCAGGGGAGAGACAAATGTGTCAATGCAAACAGAACTGCTACTTCGCAGTCCTTAGTGAAGCTTTTTTTCTGTGACGCCTTTGGGACCATGTTGGTTCACAGCCTGTGTGCTGGAGGCTGAATTGCTTCCCGAGTGCACTTAGTATTTAAAGACATTAATAATTTAGGGCTGGCTGCCACAGCTTCATTTGATGTGATTGGGCTCCTGACCTCCCCATGCTCTAATTCCCAGAAAGCAAGGGACTGGAGAGCACAGGGACAAGGCACAGAGTGCTCAGCTATGGAACACCCTACTTGTCTGGGTATGACTATGGACTCGAGGGAGAGCCTTCCAAAAGGACTGAGATTAGTGTTTGGCAGGGACAGGAGTTACTTTACTGAAGCCCACTTCACCATGTTGCTGTTGTGGAGCCAGAGTGGTCAGGGGTCAGAAAGAAACAGTCATTACTGCAGCAGTCCTGCTTGCTTTTCATATCTTCTGATGGCTTTTAAGGAGGTTGATGCCTTGTTGGGTCTCTGCCATGTAAACAGAGCCTGCATGTAAACAGAGTGCTGTCTGGTGTGTCCTTAGCCAGTGCCAGGCTCAGAGGGCAATAGAACAGACTCAGAAGACTCTAATGGAGGTAACAACAATGCTGGAGTTTACAGCAAAGGTCAGGGACAGGAGAGCAGCCCATCTTTGGGCAAGGCCAAAAATTGTTCCAAGTTCAGATTGGGGAAAGGAACAAATGGCTGTATTTGTTTTCTCCTTTTCTTCCAGGGCTGACTTGGGAGGCTGAGTGACTGAAATCACTGTACACTGAACCTTGCACATTGCAGACAGTATACTGATCAAAGCTGTCCAAAGACATTGGTTGTGTGGAACTGGGAAGTGGTGCCCTGTGTGTGTTGTCACATTAAAGCCTTTTTTTCTCCTGAATCAAACTTGGGCAGTGCACTGGTGTAGAACTCCTTCCCTCTCCACCCTGCCCAGGCGAGCTGGCTCATGGCTCTAGAGTTTGGCAGGTATGTTTTGGGTTGGGTGCATATCAACAGTGTCCACCCTCTCTTGAAATTCTTAGTTTTACTTGAACTGCTGTTGAAAGACTAGAGTTATTTGTGCAGAGGATGAGGAGAACTGGAAAGAAAGAGGAGGTCAATAAGTGCAGCTTTGAGCACACATGCAGAACTCCTCCATGGAGGGTGGCAGGAATGACAGAAATGACAAGAGCAGTGGGTTTGTTGTGTGGTGTTGATAAGAGGCAGAGGGCCAGAGCCTCTCCCTGAAATTGATCAGGAGAGACAAGCCCAGGATCCCTCTTATTCCCCAGTGTGGGATGGCTGTCTGAGAGGTGAGTCCTGGCAAGGCACATCATTACCCTGTACTTTCAAGGCCAAAGTTGCGCAAAGTCCCCTGTAGCCTGGAAAAGGAGCATGCACAGTGGAGGGTAGTCTGTGCACCCAAAGGCTTCCACTACTGCCAAGTGGAGGAAGCCAAAACTGGCTTTGCTTTATGGTGCCAGGATGCAGCTCAGAGGATGTGCATACATTTTTCTAAGCTACACGAATTGACACAGCAAGCAGTCCAAGCATGGGAGGAAAAGGTAAAACATAGTGACCTAATTTCAACCAAAAAAAACTCATCCATCGTGCAGAGAAGTTAGCAAAAAGCATGGCAATTAAATACATGCCAGCAAATAGCTTCAAATCCTGTCACCCATGCCCAAAAAAAGCAGTGTCTGTGCCCATTTGGAGGAAAAATAGTGCTTCTTTTTTTTTCTGTCAGTCTGTGCAGCCTCTGAGTCCTGTACAGCCAGCTTGCTTCTTTGGGCTTCCTTATCAGAGGCAGAGTTAATTTCAAGAAGAAGGAGAATTTCTCTCTCTTTAGATGATAAAAATTATAAGGAAAAATCCCAGTGTGCTTGGCAGTATTGGGCATGAAGTTGAGTCCCATATTTGCATCCTGAAAATTAGCACTCTGATAACCAGGACCTGTACTATATCAAGTGGAAAGGTGATCTTCAAAATCTGCAGGTAGCACATTTTTGTGACATTTAGCAGTTACCCTCAGAAAAGTGTTTTGTCAATTTCCTTTTTAATTTTCATATCCTTATTTTTATTTTGTTTCTCTTTCTGCTAAAGATGAAGCAACAGATTCAGAGTTTTAACTTCTGGGAGTGTCAGTCGTATTCAGATTTATAATTGGATTAATGCAGCAAAATAACTGGTTAAATCAATACACACACAAACCAAAACATTCCTGTTTTCTAAGAAAGTATGGTTCCAGATTCAAACATATTGAAATTAAATTCTTGTTTCTGCTACTCGCCAGAAACCATGGCGAGATAAATGAAATCATATGGGGGAAAAAGGAGGCAGAAAAATTCTCAATGTAACTATGTTTCTTTGGCTGCCCTGTCAGAGAAGGAAAGAGAAGAATATTTCTCTCTACTCTGCTTTGCAACTGGCTAGGTACACTAACTTATTTTGTTTTCTTCTGAATGAATTGACTTTTGAAGGAAACAGACTACTGGCATGATCTGGTCCGAGAAGCCCATGTTATTGTCTGTCTGGCCTCTCTTACTGGGCGGATCCAACATGTCTTTCAGCAAAAATGCTGCCTGCCTCCACTGTCTTGTGCTCAGTTACTAGCAATGCTGGGCTTGTGTAGGTCGAGTCTCACTGTGACCAAAGTCTCACAAGATTGTGACAAGCAGATTGTATGACAGGGTGATGACAAGGCCAAAGAATGGGCCTGATGGAAGGAATAGATGGCCGGGGAGAGGGAGAACGGATCTACTATGTGCTTATCCTGCACAACCTCATGTAATCACAAAATTCCATGGGGGAAAATTAAATTCCAGTTATTGGTGTTTCAGTAAAAAGGAAAGAAAAAATCTGGTGGCAGAGAGGAGAAAGTTCTACATGTTGGGCAGGAGTTGAAAGCAGTACGTAGATGATTCCTGTCTGAGGCCTTGGTTTGTGTATGGGGTGGTACAAACCACTCTGACCCCACTAGTTTCCCCAGCACTTTCTCAGGGTCACAAGAAGCCTCAAGGAGTGCCACAAGAACACCTTTAGCCTGAGTGGACAGGCACGATGCTCTTTATCTCTGTTACAGGAACAGCAAGGCTTGAGACCTGGAGTCACATAGTGGAACTGGTTGTCTCTTGTGACTGTTGTACAGAGCTGTGATGCCATCAACAGCAAAAGATTCACTCTGGCTTGTGACTGTATGTGAAAGAGGTGTTAAGCCAAGGAAGTCCATAGCAGAGCAGAGCACATAACTGAGGACTTCCAATGGCCTGGTGCTAATTTGTGTTGTGGCATTGCATTGTTTTTTTCATCTGTATTGGAAAAGGTGCACCCACGCTCTGCATTGAGCAAAACCTTGGCAGCATTCTCACCTCCCTTGCACTGCATCAGCTGGCACCTCCTCTCTCTCTCTCTCTCTCTCACACACATTCTCATTGCACGAGAAACCACAAGCATGTTGAGGCTGCACTGTTGCAAACAGAACAGTCACACCAGCAGGGACAAAGTGGGCAGCCCTTTCCTCCTCCTGTTTCTGCCCCCAGGACAGATGCCATCAGCTGTCTGTTACTGCAGGTTACCATGAGCCTTGTCCCTGGGTCTCCCAAAGTGCATCTTAAGTTTCTGGCAGCCAGGCTTGGAGGACCCAGAAACAGACCTTCTGCCTGCTTCGGCAGCTCCACATCATGCCTGCCTAGTGCTGACCTTCCCTGCCCTCCGGCCTCTGCCCTTGCCTCTCGACCTTTGGGATTATTCCTTCTGTGCCTTCTCCAGGAGAAGGCCCCTCAACTGCTGCTGTAGTGTCGATGGTGGCTGTGAGAGAGGAAAGAAGAAAATCCCCCTCCAATGATTTGCTTTTGTAGTGGGCAGAAATCAACACCCTGGGCACAATGCTGAAGTGCCATTGGAAAAGCGCATTATCCCTCTGTGCACTGATCTCCTCCGGGCCACTATTTTCCCCCCACAGCATGCTCAGCTGCCCTTGTTTCCAGCCATGAGGGCCTTTACAATACCAAATTCTGCCCATCCTGCCCTATTTTCTAGTTTTGGTCTGAGGAACAAGACTGGAGTTGGGATTTTAGCTGGAGTTTATCCTTGCCCAGTCGTCATCTCTTGAAGGGCTGGCTGCCAGTAATGGGACGAGCCGCTTCCTTGGTTACTGCACCACAGGCCACGGGTGCTGGAAGGGGGAAGCAGGGGGGATTTTTTGTTTGTTTGTTTGCTTTTCCCTGAACCGTGAAGCTCTGGGCAGTGCTGAAGGCAGGATACAAGACCTGACGGACAGGATCTGGTTTTAGCCCATTCTCCCTCCCCTCTCCCAGAGGAGTGGGGCTTGTGGCCCCAGCAGTCTTTCAGGCCCTGCCAGCGGGGGAGTGAGAACTAGGCCCACGGATTGCATCAGGAGTCTTTTTTCTGGTCACGCTGGTTGGTTATAATGAGAAAATACTCCAAATTCCTAGTGAAAAATCCTTTCGTCCTTTCATTATTACTGGGCCAGACAAGCTAAGCTAGCACCGGAGCTCTGAATGGTGGCTGGCTAGTGGTGCCAAGGTGGGAGGCGGGGCTCCTCAATCCTCATCCCAGCATAGCTCTGTGGTTTTTTATATAAACCCCAAAAAATCAGCTAGCTCATTGTACATTCTGTCTGAACATATCTGGGCATGAAACAGGATCACTGATACAATCCCAAGTGTTGTTTAAAAGCTCAGTTAGCTAAGTAAGTAAAAAAAGACCTCGCAGTAAAAGATACTTAAATGCAAAGTGGTGGGACTGTCTCAAATTTAATTTCTGAGCAGAGCTACCTTCAGATGCAGGAGCGAGTACCTTAAAAATTTCCTATTTTCTTTTTTTTTTTTATTTCTCTTCCTCATGTTTTGCAGAAATTTAACATATGTTCTAGACAGTAGGTTGGATCCAATACAGATGAAGACTTCAAAGTGTCTCACATCGCCACTGAGGCATTTGCAGTGAGGTGTCACTGGAGGTAGTCAGCAAAGTTTTTCTGGAGAATGTACTGGTTAAATCTTATTGGTGGACTGTGAAATGAATTAATACTTAGGAAAGGTTTTATGATTTTTTCAGCTGCAAACCTGAGTATATGTTCACTGGTTAATAGTCTTGTCACTTAGGCACGAAGACAACCTGTCTTGTCCTCACAGTCTCTGAACTGAGGAGATTTATCTTCATTTATGTCTGACTTTATTACTTTTGCTTCTTTCTCAGGGCTTTTTAAAAATATTTTTTCTTTATGCCCTTTTTTGGTTTTTAGATTATTGCTTTAACGCCTGGGAACTCTGAGAAACAGGGTTTTCTCTTCTTAGGAGAGGGACACAATTTCTTATATATTTGATTTGATGAATATGAAATCAACAGCGAAACTAAAGTACTCACTCTCACTATAGGTGTACTTCATCTGTGGGGGTTTTACTCTAAAGCATAATGAAGAACAGGATCCAAGATTTGTGTATATACTATGTTGCCAATTTCTGTCCTGTTATGTAGAGATAACCTTCAATTCCTTCCCTGTATGTTTCTCATTGTGCTTTTCATTTTGTGCTTCAAATCACAATTTTTCCATGCTTTTCTTTAGCCTTCTTTAAGTATTTTTAAAATACTCATTAGCTTCTTAATAATCCTCTTAGATAAGTAAATGTCTTTTAACAGTAAAATCTTTTAAAGGTGGGGAAAGTGAGGTACAGAATATTAAATAATACAATTACTTAATGAATTCAAACATACTTCAAAACTTCTAAGTAACTTTTCTTGTCAGCCTTCGAGCATTCTTTAAACGAGAAACATCAACTGTGTGATGGTGGGCAAGGAGCAGATACTGCACATAGTCATTTTGGAGGTAATCCTTGGGAATTCCAAATACCCATCATAGCTCCAGATGGCCTGAAGGTCATGTTTTATATTGCAGTATTTCCACTGATTTTTGAAATGGTTTTGAGACATTTCCAGATGTCACAATTGTGCTGCTAAAGGCTGAAGCATGGATCACCACTATAAAGATGTAAGAACATCATGGAAAAAAAATCCCATCCTTCTTTCTGTTGGTGCTTATGTAGCCCCTATGAAAATAGTATCTGAGCATCTTATATGTATTTAAAAATAGAAATAACAATAACAAACCTTCTGTCTCTCTTTTCCTTCCCAGTCTGTAAGTGAAATAGCTTGATTTTTTCAAAGGATTTTTTCCTTGTGGGTTCTAAATATTTAGCTGTGGTTTTGCACAGTTTATCTACTGTTCCATTACTGCATTGAGAGGAGGAAAAAAAGATGCCATTTCTGTTATTTCGTAGAACTCAAAAAGCCACAGTGTTATGTGTTCTATCTACTGATTCCCATGTAGAACATAACCAACACCATTCCCAGAGTTGTGCATTCATGACTTTATTGATGCATAACCAGGGATGTTTTGGCAGAATTCAGTGTTGTGTAAGCCACATGTGATGTTAGAGGAAGGCTGTTATATAGGAAGGCTGTATATGTTAATTGCAGCCATGCACAGGATGGGTGTGAAGGTTTAATATTTACTTGCAGAATATGTTTGAGAAATCATTATATTCCCTTATTAATATTCTGTGAACTTGATAATGTAACACTGTGTTACACAAGGGCCATTTTAATCTGTTCTGTCTCTCTTTCTGGACTCAATATAAAGCACACCTTTAATTATCAGCTTGATTTTCATTCAAATTTCTTTCTCTTTTGAGATAATGATCCAGCTCTATATTTTCCACATTAATTATTGTTTAAAAAGAAGTGTAGAGGATTGCAAAAGAATTTCCTGAAGCTACTGGAATTTATGGCCACTGTTGGCTCTTCTCCTAAGGGAGTTTTGAAGATTCATCCCTTTACCATATCAAATTTCTTATATTTATCTTCCTGAAGAAATCTGAAGGCCTTAAACTGAACAGACCACATGTGCCAGGAGAGGTGGCTTGTGATTAACTAACCAAGACACTGCATAGCAAGTGAAATCAAAACTCTCCAAATCATCCCAAATGCAGTACCTACTGAAAGTAAAGCTTGAGGCCATAAAAGTGCACATCACATTGTGATTCCAGTCCTCAGAATTGTACACTCACATGTCCATGGCCTTGACTAGAACAGGGCCACGTTTCTTAAGAGTCACTGTGCAGACCAGCTTTTTTTGACTGTTATAGTTATTTCCATATCCTACATCAGAAGATCTTGATGCTCTGTGCCACTGTGACAGTAGTCCATTCTTTGAACTCAACACGATAATTGCTAGTGTGGCTGAATTTCACCTCCTCTGGCAGCATCACCTCTGTTTTTCTGTGGTTGACTAAACAGCAGGGCTTTTCTTTGGCTTTTTTTGAGCAGAGGAATTCAGATGGCTGGGACGCAGTGCTATCTGTTGTGAAGTGAAGGCAGTATGTAGTTAGGTGTCACAAATGCTCTCCTGGCATCTAAGGATGCTGTCTCTCACACATTTATACATGTCTTGTGGTATGGGAAAGACAACTGTGGGCCTCTGTGGTTGCAGAAGTGTGTTAGTGTATCATGACCCTTTGGGAGGAGAAGGAATGTGAGATGAGCCTTGGTCTTTTACATTCACATGCAGCAAAATGTTAAAGAGAGGCAGCAGCATTTTGTGATTATTACAGCTAAAGATTGCTGAGAAATGCTATTATCTGAGTACTTTCCACTCTTTCCTCATAGTAAAAACTAAATTTCCATATTAAAAAATATTTCTCTTTTAGAAGTGTCACATTATTTCCAAGTTGCACAATCTAACAGTAGGAAAAAGTAATTAAGAATAACACAGAAATAGTCCTGTTTCAAAAATAGGATGCAGGTATTTGTCTGAATGTATCATCTGCAGTACACTTTATGAAACATTGACTTTTCCATAAGAACCTCTGTGATGCTTCCAGTTCCCTTTTACCCTTAAAAATGTAACATTTTCTTCTGCTGTCCAAAGAAGGATCTCACAGCTAATAATGGGTTTAAAGACCTATCAGTGTTTAAGTGGAAACTTCAAAAAGCGCTTTTCTTTTCTAAGTTAGTTCTGCCAATATGGCAATTTTTCTGTCATTCTTCAGTGAAAATACCTATAGTTTGGAAACGGGATATCTTGCCATGGCTCTGTGCTTGTGGTATCTAATCATGCAATTTCTGTTTTGGGAAATTATTCTCCCTCTTCTTTACAAATTCAAGAACATACAAATATTCCGGCAAGAGTCTGCCTACTCATGTGTACAAAATGTAGTACTCCCATCACTGTTTTCCTAAGTCCTTTATTTACACCCATTCATTTTGAGATCTCTTCTGGAATCATTCTCGCTATGGTAAGGACCTTTAAGTGACTTATGGAGACTTAGGTCATTGGCTTAGTTTGCCTTTATTCTGGCCTAATTCTCCCTCATCTTGCACCAGCCCTTATCTGCCATTGTGTACACTTTCTCCACCACTGCAACAACTTTTGCCTTCTTTTACCTTCCTTTCTCTCTGCCCATCTAATTCTAGACACCAAACACTTCCTCTCTACCTACAAGGCAAATTCTGCTTTGTTAAGTAGCTGGAGTATGGGAGTAGAAATCTCATGAGTAATAATGCTACCTCTGACACCCAAATATTGGTCAAGATGCTTTAACTTTTGTCTCTTGATTGTTTGCCTGGGTGACTAAGCAGAAAATATAATTTCTGGTTAAATGTGGGCTTAATTAGATGTTGGTCTGTGAGCTACTAACATTAAAAATACAGGCAACAGTATGGGTACTGGAGAGTTTAACCACAAATATCTCTTTCAGTGCCTCTCTTTTTCTTCTAACTTAATTAACAGATGTTAATCTTCTAGCTTTATAACTTAAAAGTTCTACATATTAGAGTTTATGAAAGACACCATGGTGGATCTTCTGAAAATATAATTGTGTATTATTAAAATTATGGCTAAAAAATTTACTTTGTGCATTAGCAGAACAGGAAAGTAAGAACACTTTGTCCTTCTCAACCACTTGGCACTAACGCATCCAAGCCCTTAGTCCTGCACTCCATCTGTATTCCTCACATCATATGAATGAGAGGTTGTTTTGCCTGAACGCATTGCCTGGTTACTGGCAACACATTTTAGCCATAGATCTCAAAGAACTTCACCAAGAAGAGCACATACAATGATCCTCATTTTATGGTAGACACAGTGTAATACAGTATATAATAGAATGTGGCATTAGCCAGCCAGGGGTTTCTGGCTCCCTTCTCCCTGGTCTAACAAATGCATCCTCCATTTTACAGTATGGAGAGGCAATGGTAGTGGTCCTTTAAACAAGCCTCTCTATGCTCACTGCTTCAATCTAGGGAGATCCAGAAGACTATAGCGTGAATAAGGAGAGAATTAATTTTCTAATGCTTAATTTCTAAAGCTTAATAACTTCTACTGTTTATAGCAACAGGAATAAATGACACATTGACTAGCAGTTGCCCACAGCACATGCTCAGCCATTCATGACTGAAGTTGCATGCACGTACAAGACAGCAGAAGTGAAATCACTGTGAGTCCCTTTAGGATTTATAAATGAGGGAGGACTTAAAGAGTTAACAAAAACCCTCTGCATATACCTGGTACATAAAACTGTCATGTAATCAAATGCGAGGAATGCACTCCACTGTGTACATTAGCAAACACTCCATGCAAGCTGGCTGGCAGAGGTTCAGGGTTTTCAGTGCTGCCTTGCATTACAAAGCCCTTCTTTGTTCTCTCAGCTCTGTTTTAAATATCTGATGACTATTCCACACCATGTTAGTGCCAAATCCCCAGCTTCACTGCAAACTCTTTACAACAGCATATTGTGGGCAGATTGGATGGGGATGGGCTGGTAGAATGTGGGTATATCTCTTTTCTTTGCTTCTCAGGCAAGTACTCTCACCAACTCTGCCATCTCCCTGTAATTTCTGTAGCCCCTTGTGCAGGCACCTGGATAGTGTTCAAAGCCAGAAGAAATCACTAGGGTATGCAGAAACTGAACTTGGATCCTCTGACATGGCAACGGCACTCTGCAAATGTGCATTACGATGGGTGTAGTCGAGGTTCAGCCAAGGAAGAGCAAATGAATCAAAGAGTGTTCTTGCAACAAATATTTTTGTTGAAACTTGTGCCTATACTGTTTTTGGCTGGATCTTGCCTGAGCTTGCTAGCCAAGTGGGATTTGGCTTTGAAAAAATTTAGATGAAAGATTTCCTGTGAACATGCACACAGAAAGACAGGAAGTGATGCTGATGACTCAAGAGATGGTGATGTTCCTTCTTGGTTTGGAATTAAAGTACTTCCCTGGAAAGATGTTAACACAGCAGCACACATCTCAGCCTCTTACATCACATGAGATGTTAAGCCAGGGCCTCATCTCCTCATGCTTGTTAAGGATGCTTTTTCAGAAGACTTTTACTTGTATTTTAGTTAGAAAGGTGATGTTTCTGTACAAGGCACATACACAGTATTGTTTTAACTGCTACATTGATGTTCATGCTTTTCAAGAGCTGCTTTTTCATTCCAAGAAAAAAAATGTTGCTTGAGTACATGAAGATATACAATAATAATATGCATCTTCTTCTTGATCCTAAACCTATTAATTCTTTTCATGAAGAATACCTCCAGTTTGCTGGATAAATGTAGAGTTAGTGGTGTTTCCTGCAATGTTTTGGGATTTCTGTGCATAGACACTGCATAGGAAATAAACAGTAATCTTCTTGAGTTAAGAGGAGGTTTTTTATACAATATTATTTCAGTGGAGCAGCCCACTTTTGGCAACTAATGTGAAAAGAAACTAAGCTGCTTAGTTTCCCATTCTGTTACTTGTTTCCCTGAAGCTCCTTGGCATCCAGTACTGGTGTGCTGGAAACTCAGCTGTGCAGTGGGTGGCTCTAGTGTGTTCTAAAATAAACCAACCTGTTTTAATTCAAATTTCTTAATTTCACATGCAAATATTTCGTGGTAGACTCAGAAAGAAACCCTTTCTAAAGCAAAACCTATTTATTAAAGAGCTGCTTGAAGGTGCATTATAACACTTTTACTGAATAATTTAAAATCCATGAAAGCTAAAAATCATTGAAAGTAAGGTTTATAACACTGCAGAAGCCTTGCAAAGCTGTATTTGCCCCTAAAGCAGTTGTATAATTGTGTAATAGATTGCATATCAGAAGTCTTCAGGGGACTTGCAATGTCTGCCTACACTGTGCAGGTGCAGACATTCTTGTCTTTGCCATGTTTGCTTCCCTAGTACAGGACTGAGTACAAATAGGAATTAATATCTCTATGATAAAGTATTAATACATGGTGAGAGGGTGTTACTGTCACCTTACTCAGAAGATATATAGTGAAAGCATTGAAGGGGTCTCTTGGTGAAGTCTTCTCTTATAGAAGTCTGCACCAGAGTCAGAAATGGAATCCATATATTGTATGATCCAGTCTTACTCAGTAAACTGTTGGCTCTCGTGTTGCGTACAATCTCCTGTCACATAGCGGGTCCCAGGAAAGTTCACAAACAAGACCCTGTTCCGTTGGGCAGCGAGTGACCAGACAGTTGAGTGTCTCACATTTAAGTCTGTAGCAGGGACTATGAACAGTGTGCAGGTCCCTTTTGAAGAAGAAGAAGAGGAAGATGATACCATGGGGATTTTTACGTGTTCTCCCAGAGTCTGGTGGAAACTCGTATATGAAGGGGAATCAGTTGGCCTTTTATGGTACGTCCAAGAGAGTCCTGCTTCCTTTCCTTGCCGTGGCCTCTTTGCTGTCACATTGCAGAGACAGTCCTTGGGCAGCATGTAGCCATCCAGTGGGTCTTAGTTCACCACAGCTGCATGAGCAAAAGCTCCAAGAGGGATTGGCACTAGAGAAATATTTTCCTTTGAGCATTCGATTCTTTTTTTTTTTCCAGGATTTTTCAGACCTTTTCTTCCCCATTTCCGCATCTCTACATGTCACTAACTGCTTCTCCTCAGCCTCCTGCTTCAAAGCCCTTGCATGTACCTAGTGCCCACTGAACTGTTTCCATAGTGGTGCTCTAGCACATCTGGCAGGGAGCTACAAACTCTGTCATTTACTGTTGTTTGATTTCTAAGTCCATTTTAAGTGTGCTTGTATGGCAACTTTCACCATTTTAGCACAGAGAGAAGGAGTTATTTGGCTTTTCCAACTTCAACATTCACTGGAAGAGATCACAGAAAGTCGAAGTTTCGAGAGACAAAGCTAAGACCAGTACCTTGCCTTCAGGTGGTGCCTGTGCAGGCTGTCAGGTGAAAAGGTAATGTCCGAAGGACTTAGGAAATGCTCCAGCTGTAACATTCTCCAAATGTAAATGTATTTGTTTCTACAAGAAGCAAGTTGCTCTCTGGAGGAGGAATGCAGCTGGCACTAACCAAGGGAATCTACAGAGAACTGCACCAAAAAAGCAGCAGCCCAAGTAAAAAGAAGGCTTTGTGTTAAAGACCTAACTGTACTTTGTTAGGAATGGCTGAAGTAAGCTGTTTTCCTGGCAGTTATTGTTTGGTGGAGCTGAAAGAATGAGCCAGGTATTATGCCATTAGTTTGAGATGGAACATTTGAGAGAGATTAAATTGATGTGCTCACTCACAAACTACATTTGGGCCTTAACTCAAGAGTAAGGGGTTCAGCAATGAATGCAGAGCCAGGGCAACCAGGAAGGTCAAGAGGGATTCTTGACTCAAGGTGATTTGAACTCAGCAAGGGGTTATCACTACGTGTAGAAGTTCTCTTTCTCCTCCTAGTAAGGACTCTGCTTTCCCACAGCAAGAGTGCATGTCCCATTTAGTCTCAGACAGGTTGAATACCACGTGGGTTTTGCTTCCCTTTCTGATTTGGCTATGTCTGTAAACAGCTTCTTGTTGCCATTCATAGGAAGATGCAATCCTAATGAAATCCAGCTGTATCTGTCTAGTACTGTACTGATAATGCAGTGTCATCTGCTTTCTTCCAAACTAGAACCTCTCTCTTTGTTTCAGACTTTACCTGCTGCAGTGGCAGATGCTCTAGTAACTACACATCTCACATTCCAAATCTTCTGGCACCTAACATCTTGGACTTTCCTGTGAGCTACTGGATATTTGGGCCAAATCCTTCAGTCCCACAAGTTCCCACTTAAATCAGTCATTGCATAATGTGAGCAGAGCCAGGCTCTCTCTTGTGTTTTCTCCAAATACTGAGAGCAGATCTTTTATGATCTGGTAGAAGATGAACTGTAGATTAGAAGAAGAGCAAATGAATTAAAAATTCCTAATATATACATGTAATCAAGTAGGACCTCAGTGCTCCAACGAAGTACATCCCAACAAAGAGCCTGCAGAAGAAAAATTTCACTGCACTATTTAAAGAGAAAAGATCCTTCCCTTCTTTCCAATGTAAAATACATGCTTGCTTATATGTTTGGAGATATACTGTGTGAAGATTTGTTTTCTTTGAGAGTATGACTGTACTGCACTGAGGAAGAAAAAGATTTCAAGTGGCTTTTCTCCACTTTGTTGGCAAGTCAGCCCCTGTATCGCCAAGGATAACAGGAGTGCCTGATACACTGAGCAGATGAGCCTTGAAGGTGGTGAGGAAAGCTACTATACTGGGATCAATAGCATACTTTATCCTTCTGTAGCATGCAAACATTTGACCTGACATAGACTAGAAATTCCTCATCTGCTTCTTCCTTTTTATTTCTCTTTAAAGAACATCTAAATATCTGTTCATGCTTGTGGGGAAATCCATGAGTATGTATTTCCTTGGGAAATCCCATCTGTGTATGCTTGGGAAATCAGAGAGAAATTTAGGTGTAGGTTTTACATTGATTCTGTTCACATTTACCTGAAATACATACTGCAGTTGAAAAAAATAAGAGTTTTACCAGTGACATGCAAGTTACATACAGTGTGCTCCAGAATCTGCTAAGGGGACCTCAGCTCATTAATAGAATGTTTTTTATGTATTTTTAATGTTTGAGGGCCTCTTATAGAAAAATGCTTCCAACAACAATCTGTGTTTAAATATTTTGCTCTCCAAGATATGTATTTTCACAAAGAGAATGAGTTGGGGAATATATTCAATTGTTTCTTATTTTAATGAGGAGTGTTTTCCATTTGATCAAAATTGGAAGGAAGCATCACCTGACAAATGAAATTAAAAGACTGATCTTTTTCAGAAGGTCTGATGTTTTGTTCCTGAGACATACTTCGCATATGTACTGCTAATGCAGTGCTGAGCCAAACATCATTCATGTGTAGGAGCAGCGGAGCTGAGGGTCAAGGCACAGGCTCTGCAGGTGTCTTCTCCCAGGGAGCTTTTCATACCTGCTGTTTGGTGCAACCTAACCTAATACATAAGTGAGAATTTGCTCTTCTGATGATTGTTAATGATCTTCAAGGATTGTATTGTGTTGGCAAAGGTGATTTAGAAGGATTCATAGTGAATATGAAAGGTAAAATGCAGCCTTCATCTACTGCCATATGTTGGATGGTGCTGTTTGACTGTGAAGGTGTCTGATCCTTCTCCAAAACATCAGTAATACAACTGCTCTCCAGTACTCATAGATAAATCAACAAAGAGTATATATTTTCTTTTTCCTTTTGTATCTATTTTTAAGTAGATTTGAACCTGATGAAAAGTTCTGGAGTGATTTCACTCTTCTATTCCAAAACCAAGATGAGTAGAAACCAGGGGAACGCTGCACTGACACGAAGGGAAGGGCATGCCTTTTCAGATAGCTGATATCCACTGAGACACAGTCTGGAGCAGACCTGGCTTATGATTTGCTCTTCTGTCACTGGAAACAAGAGGAGGGAAGGAAAGATTGTGCTGTTGTAGTTGGCAACAGGACAGCACACCAGCATTTGAAGAACTGACTGCAGTTACAAAAGAGAACTGCTTAAGATGGTTGCATGGTATCTCTTTTTATCTTCTCAAAAAACCAAAACACACACTAAGTGAAGTCCAATATTAACTTGGAATGATTTAGACAGATGAGGGCTGTGGTAGTGAAGGAAAAACTGCACTCGTTGTAGGGACACATTCATTTTGGGGAGCTGCCTGAAATCCATGTCGTTTCAGCCAGGACTAATTCGGCCCTTGCCTTTGAGTCAGCTCGTAGAGTCACACAGTCTATCATATATTTAGAAAACTTTTTCCTCTACCAGAGAATCCCTCAAGATCTGTCAGTAGTTCTAATGTCTTCTCTACCTGTTCCTGCTAGGAACAAAGCACTATACTACAGACAACTCAGTGCATTCCATATTCAGTATTATTTTCATCTTGTGTTGATTTCTTGGGGTTTTTTGCTGTTGCTGGTATAGTATCATAGAAAACCTATCTTTCTGGAGTAGAGTGGCAGTAGTGCTGACCTTCTAGCTTAGAAACCTGCCCCAGTATTACAATACAGTCTGTAAAAAGGTGCTGTAGATGGCCTGGGAGGGAACACAAGGCATTAATTCACTGGGGGAGTTGTGCTGACGTCCTGGACTGTGGAAGTACAGCTGGGGCAGTTTAAGAGCAGCAGTTAGGTTCCAACAGGGAAGCTGGGCTTTTATAATTCACAACACAAGTCACCTATTGTTTTCTTTCTTGTTTTCTCAAGAAATTTAGACATGTCTGGTGGGCAGAAAAGTGAAACACTGGGAGTGCCAGCTCCAGGCAGCCATAGCACTCCCAGGTACTCTGCAAACTTCCTCCTCACAGCTCTGTTCCTGCTATTTCACAACAAAGCTGTAGCTCCTGCCTGTGCTTTTGGTCCCAAATCTCGCAACCAAAGCACCTTCAGTCTGGCCTGCACACATTTGGATAGTTTTAGTGTTTAATCCCACATAGCACTGCTGGATCACCTCAAGTTTAGTCAAGAGAGACGAGGCCAGGATGTGTTTTAAAATGCAATTGAAAATCGGGTTTAATTAAACAGTGTTCTGCAATGATTTTATGATAGCAGCTGAAGGCTAACATGATCCTTCTTGACTTTCATTTCAGCTGGGATTCTGGACATAAATCAATACATAAATACATAAATACACGAACGACTTTTCACAGCTTCAAAAGGATACTGTTAATGAAACCAAAATACTGTGTAATTGTTACCTGAATAAACCCCAACAATTCTGATTCTCTAGTCTATTAAGCCATGTGAAAGTATAAAATGGCCTTAGGACACTCAGCTACCCAGTAAAGAATTCTTCCTGCTTAGAGTTTCATTGATGAGAACAGACAGCTGCCCATTCCCTCCCTTGTAGTTGTATGTAAGAAAACAATTTGAAATAAATCCACGTATGCTTTGTCTTCTGCTGGATTAATACTTTGGGGTAGTCATGTTACGAATGATTACTTAGCACCTCAGGGGCAAATATCTGCAAATAGCTTGTCTTTGTGTGCCCCAGCTTCTCCTCTAACCCACTGTCAGAGAGAGTGGAGAAGCCATTTTTCCTGTAGTAAAAACATTTGAATAATTTCTGTTATTACAGAGCTCATGCCAGTTCCACGTAGATCCAGAATCTGACATTATGCTCTCATAGAAGTCTTGGTACCCTCCCTTTCAATGGTATAATCCACAGAGAGGAATTTGGGCTGCAGTATGGAATGTTCTATAGAATCTGAATACTGTCTGAATTCATGTGCCAAAAATTCCTTCTACAGCACCCAGGGTGACACCTTTCTTTCAGGTTCCAGACGGCCCGGAGCAGATTGTTTGCATAAAATCAAATGGGTGCACTTAGTTTCCCATGCTAAACAAAGGTAATTTAATGGTAAATGGTAAAACCACCTGCCTGACAATGGAGGTGGGAGTTAACCTGGTGGTCAGTGGGACACAGAGGAAAAAAGTTTTGGTTTGCTTTTTAGAAGTATTCTATATTAGTATCTTCAGCTCTCTGAATATAACCTATAGTGGGAGGCTCCTCTGCAGCCTCACCAGGTCCAGGCCCCTAGTTGTGTCTTGCTTCTTCCTATGCAAAACCCTGAGACAGATTTTTATTTTAGAATTTACTGAAAAGGTGAAGTGATTCATGCAAACCTCTTGGTAAAGCAACAGGTATTTCTCCTTTCTGCTGACAGTTGTTATCTTCCCCTCCAAGAAACTGGACTTTCTGGGGCTGGTAGTGGTCAGCAGCATCAAATAACAATAAAAAAATGCGTTATCTCTGCAAGTATAAAGGTACTTTCCTTTTTTTATGCATCTTCACCTTCTGCATATTAGGAAACTCTGGCTGCTGCTGCTGGCAAAAATTAGCAATGGGTGTAGATGAGCCACTGGTGAAAAGGTTTTCCATTCAAGGGCAGATTGGGACAAGCAGTGTTTGGCACTGCTCAGAAACCAGAAGCAGAAATCTGCAAGGCTGCAGCAAAATCCCATCTGGTGCCAGCACAGGCTACTGGCATCCCCTGACAATAGCGGGTTTGCTTCCTGGCCTGCAGACGGTGTCAGCTATGCCAGAGTAAAGGCACTCCACTCCTGCTTTCTGCCAGTCACTGTCAATACTATAAATACATGCTCTGGGAGTTTGTTTCAGGGAATGTTCTGCAGTTAGAAGGTGCTATGGCAATAAAACCCAGGATAAAGTTTGTAGCCACAGACTAAGGCCAGGATTGCAGGTTACATTTTCATTGTGCTGTACCATTACAATTACTGCTGCCCTGCCTACTCTGCCTGTGCACTTTGCTATGTAATCATCTGTGTGATTGTGATGTGAGCCACATCTGGCAATATTAGGGGTTTAAATGTTTTTTTGTCAAATCAAACTATCCCTAAATCAGTTTGTTTCTTTTATTCACTGCCACAGCCGTGAATAAAAGCTATGTAGGAGGTTGTGCTGCATCAAGGCTGGAGAAGTACACCATGCGTGAATGTGTCTGAAAAAGAAAATAAAAGAATAAATGTAAAAATATTGACTCCACGAGCTACTCATGTTTCATCCCTCTATCATGATGCTAGTTATATGGGTAGATTTGTGTTTTGAAAAATTAACAACATGCCAGTGCTAATACACAGGTGATTCATAGACAATGTGTTGAATTCCTAGGACTGCTGGTCCTGGCTTTTAGCAAAACCAGTGGGAGTTTTTAGGTATAGTGAGTATACCTAATATTACATGAACACTTATTAGTAATTGTATTTATTGTTCCATTTTTGGATAATGATGAACAAAGAAACAGCCAAATGCACTTTTACAAAGTGTTACATAATAATTTGAATATTTATAGTGCTTATATTAATTTTAAAATGTGTGAGAGTTAACTTGGTACTCACTTGTTTCTACACTTTTCACATCATTGCTGGTTTTTTAAAGCTCATGGATGAGTGGTGTTTTTAGCTTCAGGAGTACCAGTATCTCTGTCATGAATGTAGGTGACGTGTTGGTGGAGCACATTATATTTTCATTCCTAGCTAAATAATACTAAATTGAGAAGTGAATACCTAATCTGTTGGTATTAACCTTGCTAATAAAGAACCTGATGGCGTTAGAAGAGTTGAACTGGAATTGTTTTACCATTACTTTTCTCCAAGTACAGGTCGTAGGCAGTGCCTGGATAAGCTAATCCTGCACTGTTTTGTCCAGTTCAGACTTACATGTGTAAAGCAGGAGGGTTTTCTGCCTTTTCCTCTGCAAAGAGTTTATGTTTTTTGAGCTTCTCTGTACAAACTGTCTGTGGGAAGTGTCTGCTCACACCTGGGGGAAATACACAAAGCAAAGTGCCTTTAATTGCTTCTGGAACAGTACAGAGAATTGTTTAGACTAGATTTACTTTTCTGATTTGTGCTTAGAGACAGAGCTGACCCCTGCCAGAACTACAAAGAGCACCCAGCTGAGGCTGTTAACATCTCTTAGGAAACTGTTCAGGAATGAGCCTAGCTCACTGCCCAGTGCTGTAGTGATTACAGTAAATCCTCATCTTCTGCTGACTTCAGCAGGGTGTTTGCAGACAGCAGTTCTGGTTCAAATGGAATCTCAGACTCCAAAGAATGTAAAACATGTATCAAAATCTACTCATTCGCAATAGCAGTTTTCTTTAGCAGATTTCATTTATAGTATTTCAAACATATGTTTTTCCTTGAAAACAGGACATGGGTGATTGCTCTGCTTGAGAGGAGTGTGAGGAAAAGAAAGCTCCATTCTGTGTCTGATGAGAGCAGCAGTGTTTTCTTGTCTTCTTTCTTAGGCACTGTGATCTCACCTCGTGGGACAAGTTAGAACCCATCGCAGAGCTGTGCTCCAGTGTCTGCATTGTCCACTTAAGTGTCCTCATTTCCCCAGTTCCTATATCAACTGAAGGACAGACACAATGATTTACATCCCTTTTTCTAACATTGCCCTTGCAGATGATATAATGGGCATTGCTACATTTTCTCTGTAGTTGTTATCTCAATCCTTACCACCTTTTATTTGGCATCCTTGTCTCCTTGTTTTGTGAATCTTGTACGTTGTCCTGTTTCCACTCTGCTTCTGAGGTAGTAAAGGTATCTATTCCCCATCCTTTCTGTTGCTGGATATCAGTGGGCCTAAAAAGAGGTACAACACTGGCACCACCCCTTGTACTGAATTGAAAAATTGTTTGTTGTTTTAAATTATGCGTGTTTATTGTACGACTGGTGAAGAGACACTGCAGAATCAATACCTCAGTTATAGCCCTGCAGCTTCTGTGGGTAGGTTTGGTCTAGCTCCCGTTCATATACACATATATCACAAATGCTGATACATTAATTAGCAGAGTCTAGTCTAGAAACTACATATTTAGTACAACAAGGAACAAGGTCTCTCTTTTACTCGTAGGGACAGCACAATAGGACATATAAGTAAATGCAGCTGTCTAGTAAATGGAGAGCCAGCAAGACTACATCTCGAAAGCAGCCTGTATCTATACACAAGGCACATGAGAGCCACAACTTGAAGTTTACAGAGAAGAGGCTATACAGATCCCTACAAATGTTAGCTGATCTTGAAGCCACGTGGAAAATGGCTGCTGGTTTTTGACTTTTTCCCAAACTGCCTGTTTCAGAAAGAAGTCTTTTTTTCTTTTTTTGGCTGTTATTGGTAAATACAGGTGAGATGCAGACTGATGGCTAAAGCAGCCAAATCACAGCAGCACTCTTTGCTTCTTCTCAAAATGTCTACTGCTCTGGTCTGGGCTTCAAAGGCAATACTCTGCTCTTTGCCTGGCACTGCAGGCAGCACCCATCTTCTCCTTCCAGCTCACAGGCCCCAGATCTCTGCTGTCTTTCACCAAGCTTAGGGAACTGCTGCCTGTGCACAGGTAACACTTTCTGCTCACTTTTGGTATCTCTGTCTTGACCACACATCATCTTTTGGTAGCACATTGCTTCCTAGAAGCTGAAAGCTAGATTAATTTTAACACAGAAAATACTTGGACATTTATGAATATAATAATCTTTTTACTGTTTTGTCAGTAATACTGTTTACTTTCATCTTAGTTATCCTTTAAACAGCATCAGTGTGCCTCAGATCTGTGCCTCAGTTTTAAGAGGTTATGTTTGTTATTTGAGATTTCCTTTGAAGTGCTGAAGGTGGAGGCTCTGGAATCCTGGGATCTTAGGTCTGAGAAAGTGCCAGGAAAAAAGAGTGACACTGAAGAGTTAGTTGATGGAATGTTTAAGTCAAGTAAATGATAGAACAAAAACTATTGTAAGTGACAGAAGGGGAACTTGATTGTTCAGTACTTTGTTTTTATAATAGCAATAAGGAACTTAGAAAGCGTTACACCATTTTTATTTTGAAGGTACTGCAGCAGTGAAAGTTAGTCTTTTACTTGGTGCTTGTTCTGCTCACAAGCAGGTGTGGGGGAACACACAGTAACCTCTACATGCTTTGCAAAGAGTTTGTAACACATTCATAACTGAGTAGAGTTGCACTGCAGAGTACTCTTGCAGATGCAGATACCATATGGAAAACATTTCCCATGCCTAACTAAGGAACATATTTAGGCCATTTCAGCCACATAAAGGAAATGAATGTACAGCAGAGGTCAGTGCCCTAACTGTTCTGTGCCAGAAATTCTTAGAGGTGGTATTTATACTGAAGTATGCATTATCTATAGCATGTTTATAAATATGTCTGCTCACTCTATACAGCATTTCTGCTTGTAGAAGTTCTTATAATAACATATACCCCAGGGTTTCATTTATCCCTCTCCCAGCCTCATTTTTCTTTTTTCTTTATAATTAATTTAATTGTCCAACACTGCCAACTTAAGATTTGTTCTTTTCTCTTGTTCTTTTTTGTTCCTCTCTGCTCCCTCCCCAAATTATTGCAAGTCATTGTGCACTAAATATAGTTCTGCTTTCTGCTTTCCAGATGCTGGGAGCTTGGCTGACATCCTTATAGCATTCCAGACTAATTCTCTCTCTGTCATACTCACAGACAGCTATTCAAAGCAAATTTATTGAGTTCAATGTATCAAGAAACCCTGATAGTTTTCTTTGTAGAATGCAGATTAAGGTTTAGTAAAATATACTCCTGTTAAATATTTGCTGGCTTTCTACTCAGTTGCTCTACCCTATATTCATTGTTGTGATGGCCCAATATATGGTTTTTGCTGACTTACATATTTCATATAAGATTTAATCTCTGCACACTTCTCACTGTGCATTTCAATTATTTAGGTCAGGTCTAGCCAGGCAAATTTCACTTCTGGTGCAGCTGCAGTAGACTGGAATGTCAGGACCAGATTCAGGGATGTTTTGGCCCAAAATATGGAAGTTCCACTGCAAAAGCCAGTGGAGTAGAAAACTACATACAAATTTGAGCCACAGCTGCAGAATCAGTTTGGATGTGATTAGAAACTTATTACAGCTATCCAAGTCAACACTAATTTTCAGGAAAATTAACTTTCTGCTCTATTTCTTTTGTGAGCTGGTGCTGGTATGCTCTTAAGAGCTTCCCAGCAGCCAAGTGACAGTTTTGGTAATGGTAAGGAGTTCCCATATAGGGTATATAATATTCCTAGCTTATAAAGCAGTTTGGACTAGCCAAAGACACAGAAGAAAATTGTAGTTCTGATTCATTAACAGCTAGTAATATCTTGCACCAGTGCAAGATTTTTAAATTGGGAGGATCCCAACTTCAGGTCCATATTTACACTGAAATTTGCTAGAACCAATATAGTTGGATCCCTTATGTGCTATTGAAATGCACCTGTGGTATAACATGGCAAGTGTTTAGGGCAGGAAGCAAGAAAATGATTGTGTCTAATCAAAATTGCAGTGGGAATTGATTGGCACAGCATATTTACCCTGAAGATGGGGCTACACTGCCAAACACTGGGCAATCCTGATTGGTGCTTTGGCACAGTGATTCAATACAAATGCAAAGAACTTTTAGCTGTGAGACTTGGTAATGCACCAAGGTTGAAATTCTCTGCAATCTTTTGTAAACTCCCTCAAATCTGTGTCGGCCATGGCTTCTCCCTCCACACAGCACTCTGTTCCCCCTGAGAATACTGCCTTGGAGAAGACTGAGCCCTGTCCCACCACTAACCCCTTCCTGCAGCATCTGCTGCGGAGAATTGCAACAGCCTAGCTGTGAGAAGGGCTGGGAAAAACAGAGGGCTCTGGCTCTGAGCCATTGCTTAATTTCCATAATGCTTACTTAATGTCATAAACATACAAAGCCTACAAAACATCGGCAAAGTTGTGAGGCCAGATAAAATCTGGTTCCTGGGATCTGTGCAATCCAGTGAGTGCTCTACGAGGCAGATGAGAAGCAGCTTCCCTGGAGGTTTCCAGCCCTTGGGGTTCCAGAGAAGCCATGGTCCCGGGTGCTGCTGCCGGGGCTGCCCCGTAGCAGCTTGCACATCAATATTAGTATCAGCCTGTCGCTTGCTGTGTGCCCACTTCCAAAGAGGCCGCAACAGTCCCCACCCAGAGTCTCTCACAACACCAGGAGCATGTCATTCAAGCCAAAAACTAGCTGCAGTTCAGCACAGGGTTGGTGGGAAAGGATCATGCAGGACATGTTACAGAAGCTGTCCTGGCATCCCGCTCTGCTGAAGACTGGCTGGGGAAGGGGTGGGAGAGGCTGAAGGCGATGGCTGTTCTCGGAGCCTGACAAGGGGCCACATTGTTCCTGGGCCTATCAGTTGGTTTCTGATTCACCCGCAGCCAATGTGCCATGATCAGATCACAGCTGGCCCAAGGATACGCTTTCCAGAGCATTTAGTGCTTGGAACAGCCCCAGGTTTCAGGAACACATGGTGAGGAGGAGGGGACAGCTGTGAGACAGAGAAGGGAGCTGATTTTTGCCTTCTCTCAAGATGAGCTTTTCTTTCATAATTTGATTGTGTTAACAGCATTCTAGCTTGTAAAATTCATTTGGAGCCTATGTAGATCTGGGTGAAGGGCAGAAAGAGGGAGAGGTGGGTGGGGGAGGCAGTGGTTACTTGCATGGCTGCATGCCCCCACTTAGCAGTGCCCTCTCTCACTGGTCAGCTGTGCAATTGCTCGTGACAGATCATAGATGGATCCCGAGTACTCAGCCTGTGTCATCGTTCTGCTCCAAGCTCTGAGATAGCTTTGTTTGTCTCTGTCCTGGAGGTTATGTAGCTGCTACGTCCCAGTGGGTGTATCTGGCAGTAGCTGAGCTTCCTTGTATGTAAGCAGTGACTGACTTCATGGCGAGAGAGGGGAATGTCCTGTGTGTGACTGGAGACACAGCGGGACTTAAGTTCCAGGGGGACCTTTTGGTTTATCATTGCAGCACAGTGCTTCTGAGCGATTCCTGACTTTTTGTTCCAGTTTCCTTTTCAGCAATAACACACCATTTCTCACCTCCTAGCCTAAGCGTCCCTGTGTTTTGTAATCGGTTTTGCTGTTTCGCCTAGGAGTGGCTGCAATCCAGGGAGGAATGAAGTGGTGCCTGCCTGTTTACAGGTCTTTAGAGCCAATCTGTAATCTCCTTGTCATCCCACAAGTCCTTCACTTCCCAGCAGGAATTTTCATCTCTCTCTCCCTATCTTCCAAAGCCTACCTGAGAAAGGCAGATAAATGCAAGTGGCATGTGCTGTCATCTCTGCTCCACTGCAGAATGTCAGTAATAAACTACACCTTGTCAGGGAAATCTGCAATTCTCTACCTACAGTCTATACTTTGTAGGCCTATAAAGTAGGCCTGAGAATGCCCTCTTAATGCTTGAGAAAGTTGATCTGTTAATCAACAAAGGTAATAAGCCAATGCTTTTTCTCCTTCCCCTTACAGGGCCCCATTTCTATAAGGAGTCATAGAAGTTAAACATTGAAAAAGACCTGCAGTGTAATTGAGTCCGTCTTCTAGTAGTGGGGGGGGGTGTTCTCTATTACAGATTTTTATTGTTATATCAGCCTGGTTTTAAATTACCTCTGCAGCCTGATTTATGCATTTTCTGGAAATATTATGCTTAGCCTAACACATCCCAACATCTTGAAGGTTTTCCTGATACATTTATCTAAATTGTTCCTCTAAAAGTTGATCCAGTTTATTTCAGTTAAACCTTTCCTCTTCTGCAGCATATTTCATTCTACTGAAAAAACAATTCCCTTTTCCTTTAAAGGGGCTAGTGGGACAGCAAGTCTGCTATTTGGCCCGGCTGCAGTCGGATCTCATTTTTCAACTCCACCCTTCCTCTTCTCTGAGAAGGAGGGGCAGTCTTCATATTTTCCCTTCAAACTGAGCTATGAAATATAACTGTTTGCCAAAATCTTTCACCTTGGCCGTATACCCTCACAGATGTTTTCTACAGCATAAACAAAGCAGCAAAGAATGTCAGGGCACAAGGGAGTCACGGTAGTTGGGATAGGAGAGATCAAGCTGGAGAATTACAGCTCCAGCCACTTGGCTGTAGTTTGCCTTTCAGAAATGCACAAGAGCTGCTCCCACTGCTCAGGGAGCAGAGCCAGCTGTAAAATCATCCACAGCTTGATATGAGCATTCAGCCATGCAGTCTAAGCATATGTAATGCACACGTCACCATAGCATGTGTGCAAATTAAGAATAGTGATAAATCTGGCTGGTAAGACCAAGTTCTCAGCTGTTCCTCAGCCATCTCCCTGCTCAGAGAGAGGTGGTGCCAGCCATTGCAATTGGGAGAATAAGAAAAATTGTGGGAAGAATTGTGTTGTACATTATACCAAATGAATGGCAAAATCTGGCTTCACACCCCAGGGCTTAAATTGTACTGTTAGTAGTGTCCAGAACTTCAGACTTTTATCATGGACTTTGCCAGCTCCAACTGTCTATTGACTACAGCTGTGTCAATGAAACAGAGTATAAGTCTTGAGTACCACAACCTTATCATGTAAGAGCATTTGCTGAAGCAAGTGAAACATCCTGACTTTTGTTGGGGCATAATGTCACTTGGTTTATTCTGCCATATTTTTGACCAATTAAAACGTTTAGATGACTGTTTAGTTCCTGATGCAGATTTTGAAGGGAATCAATTTGGACAAAATAAAGGCAAGAACTGTTAGGACTGACAACTTATATGAAAACAAGAAGATACTCTTCCTAAAACAAATATTTCTAACTGATTGAATGCAATGCACAGCCATGAGTCCTGTAAGGTCCTGATGAGATTCTGACAGTAGGAGATGGTGGCCATACTGTGGCTGTTCACCTAAGCCTTACTATTGACTCAAAATACTACTTTGAGCCATTGGAAAAGTTTCTTACTGTAAACAAACTTAGCTCTTAGCAGCCTTGAAAGGAAATTCATAATGACCAGTGTAAACCAGCTGGTGCAGATGAAAGACATTGGGAATCTGGGCAATACTTAAGCAATTGAATGCTTGGGAGGGAGCCTCAAAACCTCTTCTGTTGTCACATATGAATCACAAAGAACATATTGGTTGTGTTTTAGTATATTCCAGAGGATCACTTTGTGAGCCCTCCTGCATATTCTGGTGGATTGAGAGGCACCAAAACAAAGGAGACCATGGCTGCAAAGATTTGCATATTAAGGAAAAGAATGTGGAATGTATGTATTATCTGTAGTAAGACTGTGGAACTAATGGCTTATGACAGGGATACAACCATGGAATTAATGTGATTTGGCAGACAGGCATTAATATGGAATGGACAATTTTGGAGGAAGCAGAACAGGGATGCAAAAGACTGTAACTGAAGCTAGTCCCTTGCATAGGAGTTGTATGGACAGAAAGTTTCTTACACATATATATGCAAGAGTGAACAGAGTTTATCCCTATGTCATTATTAGGAAGTAGATAAAGATCTTTATTTGTATTTGTAGGGTGTGAGAAGCTTTTACTCTCTATTGACTTGGCGTGAAGAGGCCTTTTGAGCATACATCCTGCTGTTTTGTGTGGCTGTGATTTAACTGCCGTCATAGTTTCATTGTTTAGCTCTCCTAAATATATTTATGTTTTCCTGTGGAGAAAACTGAGATTAATATATTTATGACTATCAAACATATTGGAGGTAAATATAATTATTATATATAGCAGATCCCAAGATCTACTGCTCTAAATAGTCTCAAGCATCCTGCCAGCTTAAAGGGTGATGAAGTTGGTTCATATTTCATGGAGGTCCCAGAATGCACAGGTAGTCCTGGTATTAGGGTTGTATCAGCCAAAGTTCCTGAGAAATAGCCCTGTTAAAAACATCACAACATTTTTCAAAATTATCTCATTCTTTAAATATTTTTTGTGCCTGTGTAAGGTCTCATGTTAAGATTCAGACTCTTTCTCAGCTGCTCAATATCTGTTCAAGCTAGTATACAAGAGAAAATAGTCTCTGAAATGTCATTTGTAGTCATCTGGAAGTCCACATCAGTACATGTCACACTGACGTAAAATGTGGTTAGGGCTTTTTTCAAGGAAGAGAATTTATTTAGCATATTGTTAGCTCCAGGTGATATGCTGTGATTCTTAGATCACACTCCATTTGTTCACTGTGAGTTGAGCTGTCCTCTTGGTAGTTTTTAGAGAACATAATTTGTTCAGAGACATCTCAACTTGAGTTTGCTAATGGAGAAGTTCTCGCCTGGGGCCAGCATACGCCTGGCGCTCCCTATGTCCAACTAGTACATGCACTTCTTGCGTTCCATCATCTCTACTAGACATCTCTGTGCTAAAAGCAGGGAATGTACTGAGCTTATGAGAGGGATTAAAGGAATGGCAGAGTTAAGGGTGTTGTAGCAGTGGTCGAGCTGGTTCTAAACTGGAGAGGAGAAACGTGTGTGCCAGGAACAAACTAGCAAAGAGCTATGGATGAATGAAGTGTGGCAGAAGTGTGCAAGTGGTGTTTTTGTGAAAAGGATTTTGTCTGTTCTGGGCATATTTCTATGTCTGTCAGCATGTATAGAAGTGTCCCCACTGAATTACCAGCTTTTCCATGACCCCAGCATGTTCCTGCAGCCAGTCCAGTCTGGAATCTGTTTCCCTGTGTAGTGGAAGAGTGCAGACTCTTCTGCTCCCTTTAGTGTGGAAAGCAGCTAAATATCATTGTCTTGAAAGCAGGAAACAAAACATTGAGGTATATGCCAACCTGTAACTCAGCCATAAACCTTCCCTCTTTGAGCAACACCTCAGCATGCCAGTAAACAAACACTAGCACAATTGCTCTCTCACCACTGCTACAAAAGAGTGGCACAAGAACACTGCAGGAGACTAACACCTTTTCTTGGCTGAAGCCTTGGCTGCATAAGGAAATTGAGCAGCATCATCATTCCTTCATTACTGCCACCTCATAAGCAGTATTTCACAATATCTCTGCCATTCAGTCTCTGTTCAAAAGGAGGCTTTACATGCAGGTGTGGGAGGCCTCCAGTCAGACACTTAGTTTGCTCCACATAAACCATTCCAACCATTCCAGCTTGGTAGATGTTACCAGCCATGGCCTCTCACCCTACAATGTCCTTCCAAAACATGGTTTGTCAGCTCAGCTCTGGGATCCAAGAGACATAGCATGATAGAAGTGTAAGTTAAGGAGGGACTTCTGGATATCTCTATTCCAACATCCTGATAAAAGCAGAACTGTTGCCAGCACTTAACAGGTCAGCTATGATTTTGTCTAGCCAATTCATGAAAACATGCAAGGATTGGGATTGCACAACATCTCTAAGTAACCCATTCCAGCACTGTGTTGCTCACCCAGTGGAAAGGTTTTTTCTGATGCTCAATGCAAATGCAGTAGGAGATCCTCCATGCTGTCCATAAATATCTGAAAGATCCACAGGTGGAATAAGACATACCTGATCCTCTGAAGTTCACATCCATCTCTCACCACCACAGCTCCGCCGTGTTGCTTCTGTTGTTGCTTTCAGCAGTCATTACAGCTACGTGTCATGTTGCAAAACTGGACCTGAAAGCTGATGAGCACTATCCAGATAGAAGGTTGTTCACTTGGACATTTTTGCATCTACTGATGGTAGAATTACATTATTAAAAGGATGACCTGTATAACACTGACCACAGACTCTTCTCTGGACACTCCACCTTAAACATAATGCCCTCTACTTGACCTAGGGAATTCCCACAAACCTGTGATTTGAAGATGTTAAAAAATAGAGAATATGAGAGTACTTTGGCATCGCACTACTTTAACTTGGCAGCAGCCTTTTTGAGGAGATACAGGGTTTGGATGGAACAGTACTCATACTGCTTGTAACTGCTGTGAACCTTAGTTTGCAATTCTATGGCTTTGGGAGGAAGGTGATAAATGTCAGCCACTCCTCACAGTGTAGAATGGCACAAAGCAGCCCTGCATAGCCCTAGGTTATGTCTACTACTAAAGGTTTGCAGTATCTAATACAAAACCCAGCAGTAAGTCTTTTTCATTTTGATTGCATGTGCAGACACTGGAGTCACTCCTGTGCTGTCTTTATGTGTGCAGAAAGCTTTGCTGGAATTTCAAAATTATTTCCCTTGCAGCTCTAGTTTCTTACTCGAAAGATCATCATGAGACCTGGTTATAGCAACTGAAAGTGGGTTTGCCTTTTGTCACCTGTCCCACTCCACTGTTAGACACTATAAACTGTCACCATAAAATTTTTGACTAATAAATCCATTTCTTCTCTACTTACTAAACAAAGAGTCCTCACTTTCATTTTTGTACCAGAAAGCTTTCCCTTTCTGTACTCTTAGAAATAAGATCACTTCCCTTGCACGTCCAAAACTTATTTCTGAAGAAACAACTTCAAAATTGTTTTCAAGATGATCCCTGGTTGAATCATCAGCACTGCTTCCTGCTTCACCCTCCACTCTCCCTGGAGTTCTCTCAGTCACATACCTGACCTGAGCCTAATTAGTTTGTGAGAGCTAGAAAGTTTGCCGCCCGCGGTGTGGCTGTGGGCCAGACAGGCAGAGTTCTCTGTGCCTGGTACTGTAATTGTTGTGAAATCTTGTTTGATGGACAGAGGGTTATTCTGTTGTTTGGGAATTTTTTTTTCCGCAAATGTCCTGGAAATATGCAGGAGCACATTTAGGAGTTCTGGGAGTTGACTCTTTACCGGACGTAGTACCAGAAAGATCTTACGTCCTTAACGTTGTTGGGAGCCAAAGTGGATCAAGAGCACTTTCATTTTGAAGAATATTTTTTAAAAACTTTACCATTTTGTCCTGCTTTTGCAAAAGTCCATGTTATTTTGTAAGGTCTGTTTGTGACTCCTGTCACACAGCAGGACCTTTATTAGGTCTTCAGGAATAGTGTTTATATTGCTAGAACAGTAGGACTTATTACTGTGCTTTTTCTCTTTACCAAAATAAAGGGCTCATTTTGCAACATGAGCTCTTGTATTCAGTCCTCTTGAATAGTCCTGTTGACTTCTTCAAGTTTGCTTGTGTCTGTAAGGATTATGGTATTGAGTACTGCTCCTTGTAGAGCCCTAGAACTCAAGTGTGGTAGGGAAGAATCCTTCTGCCATCACAGTAGGCGTGGAATGGGCCACCAGTCTTTCCCATGCCCCTGCACAGCAGAGGAACAAAGTACAATACACTGGTGGTGTGGGCCACTTCATTAGGATCTTGCTTAACTGTGTCTATTTCTGTCCCTCTGCTAATGGCCATGTGGATTTTTCCACAGTATGTACTGCTCAACAGTAAATGTATTCCTTGTTCACATGGCTATTGTGGTGCTGTTATCTTCTCTCCCTCCTGAATCATCAGTTTCATATCATTCTTCATTTTTATTGGGGCAATGCAGCACTTGGAAAATGAGGGCCTAGAAGGCATGTAAGAGCCAGGCATTGCGTGGACAGGCTCTGTGCAGCATCCACAATGTAGTTCTACAAGTTCATCTCAGACGTAGCTAGTTTTGCTCTTATAATCTGGAGTTCTCAGCTTTGCTACTCATGTACCCTTGTCCCAGGTTGCAGTATACTTGCTCTTCTAGCCCTTGTGCTCTGTCAAGCTGGTACCCATTCCACACACTCTCCTGAATCTGGTGCCTAGTCCTTGTTTCTAGGCCTAAATGTTTGCTAGAATCTCCA
Organism: Chaetops frenatus; assembly: GCA_013400775.1. Lineage (NCBI taxonomy): Eukaryota > Metazoa > Chordata > Aves > Passeriformes > Picathartidae > Chaetops > Chaetops frenatus. Next base: position 232,468 of record VZTR01032803.1, read on the forward strand.
TGCAATTTACCCTGTCAGATTGTCAAGTCTTTCATCAGTAAGACCCCTACCTGATGCTGTAAAAATATCCCATGAATTTCACAAAGACTTGTACTGACTACTGGTCTGGAGGTTCTGCTTTGGAAATCGAATCTTTAATGAACTGCTACAAGCAGCTTTTTGTAAGTCGCCCCATATGTTTTTAACAACACTGCCCACAGAGTGGTTAAAATACAATTCCACATCCATTCCAGCTAACCTAAGGGAAGGCTACCATTGCTCAGCCATGCTCCAGTGTTTCCTCAATGCAAACAATGGTTTGTACCTGACCCTGAAATAGCATAGTTCAGGGAGCTAAACTGGATGAAAGTTAACATTGCAAAAAGGTAAGTTTTCATCATCCCCTGGATCAACATTTTGCAAGGATGGATGAGCACCAGTGAAGCACAAGAAAGGAGATGAAGGACTGTGATCAGGAGCTACAGGAGGCAGTGTTGATGCAGCCACAGTTTAGGTCAGATTATACTGTTGCAGAATCACAGACTTTCTCACTGGTTTTTACCCTTGTCTGTTCACAATGTAAGAAGAGCTAAAAGTCACTGAAGATTGGATTGTAGGGAAGTAATCGGATTATTTGGATAAGGAAGCTCAAACACAACCAGAATTAGAGATTATAATTATTAGGTGCATGTATGGCATGATTGAATTTTCAAGATTAAGAGTTCAATGCTCATCTGAGTCTAATTCAGTCTGGTAGTAAAATTAAAATGGAGAGGAAATTAACATAATTCCCAGAAAGACAGTGGGAGTTATTTCCACTACTGAGTTGAATGTAGTCCTAAGTGTTTTCTGGACTTTAGGAAAGCTAACAAATAATTTTGGTTTTATTTGGTTGAATCCTTGTTCTGTTGTCAGCACACAAGACTGTGAATAATTAATGTTAAAACCACTATATCAGTGATTTTAATCCCATTGTCCATGGTTCTATCAGGCTTCTAAGCAGTCTGCAAAAGAGAAAGGAAAACACAAAAACACTGCCAGGAGACTTCAATTCACAACATGGTGGTCAGGCACTTTTTTGGAAAATGGCCCCTGTTCCAGGTAATTTCTGCAAATGAGAAACCTAAACAACCTGATCAGTTGCAGATCACTATCATGTGTCCAACCTCAGGCTGTTAGGGATGTATGGGAATCAATCCCATCTGATAGCAATTTAGGCACCATTATAAATGAGTTGTTTCTGTAAAGGTCCTTGAGAATGGATGACTGCATCACAAAAAACAGCTTTACATTTTGGATTAAATGGATTGATGATGGTAATCCCAACAGAAAAAGAATAAGAGGAGAACTGTAAGCGGAGCTCAGCAAGCCTCTCAGCTCTGGAACTGATCCACTGGTTGTGAGAATGGTGGGAGAGGTTTGAACTGGTCTTGAGCTTTCTGTAAAAAGAGTATTCAACTTAACTCTTTATCAACATTAAGCTTTGTTTAAAAGTGAAGGCTGCAAAAGTTAAGTTGCTTTAAAAGGTCTCTAGTTCTAGAAATGTGCTCCTACCTTTTCTCTGACCTTTGGAATTGCCAGTTTATCCAGCATAAAAAATTCACAGACAAATTCTGCCTTGAAGATCTATGAGTCTGATCAGTGCTTTAAAAGCCCTGGAAGCAATGGCTTTGTTTATCTCCAGAAGCCCAAGAATAAACTGATATTGCTACTTTTAATCTATCCGGAAATATGCAAAGAAGAGAGCTTAATTGCAAGCAGACCAAACCTTATATAGGAAATGGGTACATCCCTCGGGGCCACCTAAAATGTGAATGTCTGAAATTAAATTCATATACTCTTCTCCCCTGCTCCCTGAAGCACGTACTCTTGAAATTAAAGGGAAGGCCATGGGCTAGCATCATATCCCAATAGTTTCTATCCATTATAAGACTCTGGCTATCTTAATATTCAATTAGCAGATGTTTCCCAGCATGTATGAGCTCAAGGTGACCAGCTGTATGTCTTTGTAATGAAACCATTAAAAAGAACAGAGAAAAATAATTGCTCTGTTTCTAAAGATCATAATGTGGTTGCCAGAGAAAAACAAAGCAGGAATATTGTGATTGCAAAATTTCACCTACACTTCTCTCAAGAAAGGGCTGCCACTCCCAGCCAACAGAAAACAGTAGTCTCACTTCATGAACACAGTTCCCATCACCTGCCCAATGATTCTGAAGTCAGGGTTATCTCTTTATCAGCTTCCAAGCATTACAGTCTGTAATCAGTAATATATAGGGTCCTAAGGTAGACCAGGTGCAAATGACTTCACTAAAAATTTCACCCACCCATGGAAAAAGAGGGAATGGCATTTTCTTTGTATAGGCACAGCAGCAAGCACTGATCCCCAGTGCCATTTTAGTGTTAGCTCTTCCCCCAGCTATTGCATTGAGCACATCTGGTGCTCTGTATGTGCCTGACGCTGCATCATGGAGCTTGGATAAAGCACTGTCCCAGCCTGTGTGTTTTCTCAAGTCTGGAAGCAAGTCCATCCCAAAGCTTCTCAGATGGCCCTCCGTGGTGCCTTTAATGCAGAAAACTTTGTGATGCACTATGCCTCTGCTGTGCTCTCTGTGCCACAGTGTCTTTAGAATCTGACTTGTAGCCTCCATGTTCTGTGGTCTCATAACCAAAATGGTCTGGGTAAAATCCTAAATGCTGAGTGGCCTGCCGAAAAGAGTGCACACAGGGGACCCAAGAGCTGTAGATTTATTGCTTGTAAACCAAGAATCGTACTGAAGAAAGCAAAGATAAAAATAGATGGGGAGCTTGGGGACTGGAGAGGCAGCCAGTGGAGATTAGATGCACTGCTGGTTGACTCATCCAGCTTGTTTTATTGTAGCATAGTTCCAATAACAACTGTATTATTTCAGCTTTTGTGCAGTGAGCAGACATTTGTTTTGCATTGACGGTTTTTCACATAAATGTGCTCCATTTTTCATTTCTTCTTGTATTTCCCTGTGTTTCTACTGGCAATTACCAATGGGAGAGTTGATGGCTTCAAAAGGATATTGGCCAGCTTCTCAGCTGGTATAAATCAGCAACACCCCTTGGTATTTAATAGAGCAGTGCAGCTTTATACAAGTTGAATCTACACCAACTGTTCTTTTAAAACATGTCCCACCTTATAAAGAGTTTTCTTCAGCAATGGATTCTGAAATTAATGAGAAGCATTGGACAAACCACCTCACGGACAGTGCACAGTGCACAGCTTGGCAGCATCTGCTTTCCAATGTGTGGCTCTGCTCAGCCTAGGGGACTTCTTTGTGAGGGATGGCAGTGAGTAACAGCCTGTAGTGTCCTGTCTGCTGGCCCTGGCCTGTAACCTGCTGCCTTGCAGAAGATGGACACACAGCTCATCCACTGCCTGCTAGCTCAGTGTCTCGCAGTACTTTTAGCCTCTTCTTCACTGCAATTCATTAAAAACCCTTCTGTGCTCACATGGAAGTGGCTGCGAGGAACAGTTCCAGTGAAAATATGGGGACTGTTCATCAGGCTTTGTTAGCTGTTTGCAGCTTGCATCATGACTTGGAAAGTACTGTCCTGCCAACTTGGGCTCCATTCAGAGGTAGAGGAGTTCTGTAGAAATGGATTTGAAAATGACCACGGGGAAGGAGAAGTATTTAGCTCAAATGAAATGAGATCAGGTGGATCTGCATGTGTGGTGGAGGCTGTACATTTTTTACATGGTGCTCTTTTGCAGCTCCTAGAGTGTGTACAGACTAAAGGAACACCTTGGGTTCTGTGCAGCTTTTCAGAAAAGACCATTTAAAGGTGATTTCATGAGGTAGAACCTAGTGATCAGGTGGGCCACTTCTCACTCATGTTCCTACATCTCTCATCAGCTTTTGAGCAAGTCAGGCTGTCATGTGGACAATTGAGAACTAGATGGCTGTATACTTTTACTGGGATTTTGCTATGGTTTTTCTTGAGACCTTTATTTGCACTGATGTCACCTTCACTAGTTTCTCAACACAAATGACACAACATGTTCTGGACCATGTTGCTGTGCTAAATAGAAAAAAAATGCCTTTATCTCTTTCATTCTTTTCATAGTATTATGAAAGTGGGAGGGAGAATCTGCCAAAATGTGACTTTGTTTCATCAGAATCTGCTCCCTTATAGTGGAAGCTCTATGATAAGAGGCTTTTTCATGGCCGGTTTGTGAATAGTGTGTGTAAATTTCAGCCCACCCCTACCATGGACATACACAGATCATTTAAAAACCCCGATTTTAAGACTCAGGCAGCTGTATAACCAAAAAGAAGGTCTAAATTGATCCATGATCCATTTCTATAGATGCATATGCATAAAGTTACTTTATAAGTAACACAGAAAATGGCTGTGGGTTGTTTTTTTTTTCATAAAATTTTCATGCTTATGAATTTCTGATGACAGTCGTTTGCACGAATAAATGATGTGGTAACATCAGCTTTGTGTAGGATTGAGATAAATTTGGGTCCAAACTAAATGAAGGCCTCTGTAGAGGTAGAATTAGGAAATAAGTGTGTGGGAAAATTGGACTGAGTGAGAAGGCAGCAGGGAAAAGGAAGCCACAGTACAAATTAAAGATTGCAAGTAACAGGGCTGGATGCCAAGAGCCTCAGAAAAGAAAAGAAAAAAATTCTTGATTAGCTCAACTGTTTGCTTTACTATATAAAAACTGACCTCCTTGAGGAGCCCTGAACCCTGGCCTCCTGGGAGTCTGAGTACGTGTGAGTGAGCTGCTGCCTCGCTGAGGGCAACACAAATGCTCCAGTGCCAGTCTTCTGCCTCGTGGATTTCCAGGTGCAAATGCTCCATCTGGCAGGAGTTCTGCCCACATCAAGCCGACAGCATCTGAATGTTTTATCCAGCCTGGCATTATATATTTTCCCTCCTCCAAACTGCTGCAATAATTCCAGTTCCATTAGCTATGTGTGAGCGTGTGTGTTGAAGGGAACCACTGTCTCTCCAAGTAGCTGTGATGTGTGGGCCAAGCGTGACTTTCAAGGGGACAGATGAAGGACAGAGCTTGGCAAGCTCATGCCTCCAGCCAAGCTCAGACCCCAGTTCTTGCTACAGCAGCCAGTGGGGCTTCCCTCAGCTCCTGGACACAGACCACTGCCTGATGTCCATTGCCCTCATTGTGGGTCCACCCTCCATAAGGAATATCCCCATCCTCCAGCCTCACGCTGTGTGCCCTGTGTAGAAGGTGCCCTAGCACAGAGATCCTTATGGAAAACCACTGACTAGACCTGAAATATGCCACCTTAATGCAAATGCTCATTAATGCCATCATTAATGAGCTGCTATTACAGATACTGATATTCCTGTCGTTCTTCTCCTGATCCATTCTCAAGGCCATCACCCAGTTGAATCATTGCTGCAAAGTGGGAAATTCAACAGCTACATGGATTATGTTTGAGGACCTGACACTTGTGTGGGGGTGCTTTTCACACCTGCTGATGCTTTTTGATTGTGAGTTGTTCTGTGCTAGACACACTGAGAAAGAGGAGCTATCACAGACAAAGCTGCACTGAGAGCACAGAGGGGAAAGAGTTATTTATGGAAACCTTTTGTCAGCATGTCCCTCACTTTTACTCACAAAATAGTTACTTGCTGTCTAATTGCCCATCTCCTCCACTCTGTAACAACAAAAAGGAGTTATATAAAAAAGGTTGGCTCATGCAACTATACAATTCAATTAAATAATATAAAGGCTGCAAAAGAAGATGATCTTTTTTAAGAAGAGAGGATGGAAGAATTGCAGGCCTTCTTTGTAATGGAATAGGAACAAAACAACTGATATTTAACATTTGTTAAAACTTCTAGAAATGAACATTTCTAAACTCCTCTATTATGGGAGAGTATTATAATCCCAGGTTTAGAGATGGGGAAACAAAGATGAAGTTGTACTCACAAGGCTTCTTGACGGCACACAGACATAGAGCTCAATTCCTGAAGCAAAATGTGTATCCAGGCTTGGTACTATACCTCACTATCAAGAGCTCAGAAATTCTGCTTTTTCCTGGAAATCTGCAAACACATGGGCATATAGTAACAGGGTTTTTTCTGGAAAGCAAAGCTGCCATTTGCTGTGACAGAGAATGTTCTGTCTGACCTTCAAAATGCACAGGGTTGCAGGGTGTGCAAAACATGGATGTAATAAATTGTTCTCACCATCCTTGGCTGAGGATATTTTAAAAAGTGGGGAAGGTCAGGTGGAAATGGTTAGCAGGGGCCTTGAGAGTGAAGTTTCTGGACGTGTGGGATTTGCTGTGCTTTACCGTGTATTCCAGCATCTTCTTGGAGGAACAAAACAAAGATTTTAAGCTCAAATGAAATCAAATCCCTCAAGCAAGCTCAACTCAGGAATGTGAGAGCATAATACCAACAGCAGAGGGGTGTCTCCAAGAGAAAGATACAGTATCACCTGGTTTCTGTTCATACAGCCCTGTTTATCTAAGAATCTCCAAAGTCTTCAGGAATGCCAATGAACTCTAAATGCTCCTTGCTGTAAGGCTGAGTGCCTCTGTCTGCATATTACAGGTGAAGAAGCAAAGGCACAGGAGGCCATGTGGCCAGCGTGTAACAACACTTAACATTTTGGGTGAAGCTACATCATGCAGTTAGCAGACGCCTAATTTAGACCTCATCTGACATCTAGTTTCAGTAATACTCCCCAGGTCAAAGGCAGTCCAGTCCTTTTGATCTCTTAGGTAACACACTCCTTTTAGTCGTTTTTGCAGGATTCAGCAAAAGGGGAGAGAAAATCTCCAAACTGTCTCAGAATTTGAAACTGTTGATAGATAGTTTGGTTGTTTCTGCTGATGAGGTGAGATTTTCCAGAGTCAGGAGAGCATCAGAGCAGAAAAGGAAAGCAGCCGGGAGCCAGAATGCAAGGAAACTGCCGTGCTACAGAGCACAGTGCCTAGGACAGGCTACTAATAGGTAAAGTACACCCAGAATTCAAAATCATACTCATGCCACTGGTTAACTAGACAAAGAGAAATGGAACATGAACGCTTTCTGAGCATCAGCAGGCTGCACACACTGGAGCAATTTCCTTCATAATTTTTTTTTATTCTGCAAGTTTTTTTGAACATGTCAGACTGCTGTTGAGGCACAAAGTGATGACATTTGGAATTGCAATGTGATTGGCATAGCAAAACCAGGAAAACAATAACATGAATAACATAAGTTTGTCACATAAGAAGAGCGAATTAAATTGATTCTGTGTAGTGTTTTCATCTCAAAGTGCTTGAGAAGTTTGTTTATAAATTGATTACTTCCCCATAGCTCAAATGCAGCCACCTCTGGGCTGAAATGCAGTTGTCATGATTGCACATCCAGTGCTTAGGCTGGCTCTGAAGGATTTGCCTTATTACGCATCTGGTTTCATCCAGCTGTTCATAATAAAATGAGAACTTTGTAGCACCTCAGTCAGATTCTCAGACTGGAAGGGGCAGTTGTTAGTGAGTTTTCCAAGACAAAGTTCAGACAAGTTGTGCTGATACGCAATTGCAAGTAGTTACAACGAACATCACATAAACTGTGCTCAGTGAATCCTGAGGACTGGGCAGTTGTTCTTACATCTCTGGAACTGGAATATCACAACCACAGTTGCCAGGGAGGCAAGTTATGTTATTCTAAGTTTTTGTGCCTTGGCTGTTTCTTTACTCTTCTTCAAGACCCGCATGATTTTGATGACACCCTTGAAGATGTCAGGGAATTGAAAGACTGCAAGAATGAAAATAGTTTGCATTTTTGTTTTGGGTTTTTTTGGTCAAGCAAAATGTCAGTGGTTGAGTGACTTCATATGTCCCACCTTGATACATTGATATAATAGACCTAAAATCAGATCACAGCCTAATTCCACACTTTATTTTGAGTAGTAATGAATTTATTTTGGCACTACTTCCTACTATCTCATTAGATAGAAGTAATATAAGTGGAGTGGTAGAGCTAAATCTTATTTTACTGAAGACATCTCACACTTATTTCTGCTATGTTGTCAGATCTTGTTTACCTTAGCAGGTACAGGATGTGTAGTAGTGATAAGCTTGATATACCCTGCTGCCTGTTTAGCTGTACTACCTTACAGTAAGAGTACCTCAGGGAAGTACAAATAAGCATCAAGAGAGTTTATATAATTTTGCCTAGCCAGGATACACTAGTCATACTTCATGCAAAATTGGCAACAAGGCTGAGAATATTCTCAGTGACAGGCTCATTTGGTTTCCACTGGGTCTTATCACCATCACAAGCAAAAATATTTAAGCAAATCATCACGTACAAAATCTAGCTCTGGACTTTGCATCATTGCTTTTTCATCAAATGCTCTAGGGATTAGGTTTGAACCCACCAAATCCCTCCCAATCTGCAAATCATAAATTTATAACTGAAGCAAATAAATCCATGTATTCACAAGGAGAGGGGGCTTTGCCAGGCCATTTTGGCAATTGCAGTAAGTGGGTTATGGTCAGTTTTCTAAAACAGTCTTCTCATAAAAGACAAAAAAAAGAGGACAGGAAACTTTTTACATTTGTGGACAAGTGCCAAATCCTTCCTTTTTATCAGAATGCACTGACACTCAGCTTTTGTTAGCATTCCTTGCAAAGAAATTAATGATCTCTAGTTTTGACCATATAGCTACAAGAGGGTTAGGCTAGTTCTTTTTTGGGGACAGCTCTGTCTCATGCAGTTTTAAGATACTCAGGGCTGCATCCCCTTTATCCTTCAGTCTCTGGAACTGTTAATCTTTGTAATCAATGAGTACTGCCAGTATTTTTGCAGCAGTGCCTTGGTGTTCTCAGGTCATGCAACCAGGCTACACAAACATTTCCCATTCCAATGAATCCTTTTGACCACCACTTCTGCACCCAGTCTAGCTCCTCTGTAACCCTGCTGTATAGCTTGGCCAGGACTTTAGAGCTGTTGTGAGAAATTAACTTTTTTTATGTCTACCACAGTTTAATTGTTTTTCAGGACAGATCTGAAGACTTTTACTGTGTTATTCTGTTATTTTTTTCTGCTGATCTTAACATCATCTGATCTGTGTAAATGCTGAAAACTTGATACGTCATCAAACATCTGCTGTATTTTTGGAGAAATATATCTAGTTTGGTGAAGCAATCTAAATAACTAGAATTGTGATTCTCAATTTGCACAAAATGCATGCTCTGTTTTTTAAGGGATTCTGCCAGACCCTGCTGACACATGAAGCATAAGAAAATATTTGGCATCAGCCACTTCCCCAGAGATTTTTCCTCTTGTAGGTAGTGGAAAATGATCTCTCTGTACACATGTATTCAATTCTTTTAGGTCTGTTCATAAGCAAAGGTTCCATCTCTTTTTTTTAGCATACCCATTCTGATGGTTCCTCTGTGCAGTTTATGGTAATGAATATATTCACCTCCTTTTTTAGGCTCTGCTACAGGCACAGGAAACCATGCCAGCATTGCAGATTACAGAGCAGCCCTCAAACTCTCCTTCAATGACTTGATATCCCCGCTTTCCAAAGAAAAGGGCCTTTAGAGAAGGCTAAAGAATGGCTCCCACTTCTTGTAGATCATGTTCTTTGAGGCTATTGTTTACCTGTCTGGCTGAGTTTTAACCTCCTTGCAGGAATAAACCCACCACTACTGGTGTGAAGGTTTACCTGTTGCCTCTGTGGCAGGGCTGGTGCTGGTACTGCAGCTGCCAGCACACAGGCTGCTGCTCCAGTGCCCACCCTCAGGCCAGCAAATGCCACCTTTGCTTTGTCAAGGCTGGGAGCACTGCACAGCTCAGACAGCTCAGTCAGCCCACTGTGCTCCCCACAGGGCTCAGTACCCCTGCTCTTCAGGGTAGGCATCTCCAGAGGATGACAGCACCCTGCTCACATAGATATCCTATCCAATCTAGTGCCCAACACCATCCAGTACTGCGGGGGAACTCAGGGTTTCTTTGCACTGAGTTACAGGGTTAAGGGCCTGCCATGGAGCTTGAATTACCAGTTCCTCTCCCAGTTCAGGGGAGGTTCAGGTCCTGGCCTATCTGCTGTTACCTAGGAAGCTTAACAAAGCAGACTTACAAAGCAGGCCAAATGCAAACAACATTAAAACTCCATGGCCCCTTACTAATGGGACTGTGCTGTGTCAAATCTCAATAGCTCACACTTAACAGCCATGTCATTATGGAGTATGGGCACACAACTGCTGAGGAGACAGCGAGGAAAAATAATAAAAAAGACAAAATGCAAAAGGCTAAGGAGGCCCCTGGTTTCCTTAATGGAATTATTCCTTCCTTTATGAATTCCAGGGTTAAATGCTATAAATGTGATTCGCATAGTCCCTCCCCTCACCAAAGCAGAAAGATCTGCTAGACACATGTTGGGAGCAGAACTGGGGAAGATATGACGTGACTCAAGAGCCTGGAAGGCTAAAAGGAGTAGATGAGGGAGAGCTCTGCAGCCCTTGATCTTTTTAAGATTTACTGCCTTTGCCTCTTGCAAGGATTTTTTTTTTTCCTGGAAAATTCTAGCTTCTAGCAATTAAAAAAAAAAAAAATTGGCTGGGGCAATAAACAAGATCTTTGAAGGGGGAAGGAAGCCAAGAGAAAGTCAGGCCCATTAGTCATGCAGCTGCATTTCCTGTCACAAAGAACCCCAGTTGAGTAATCACTCAAAATATGCTTGTTATTTTTTCCTATTTTATTTCAACTTTCAGCCTGCCAATATCTACTGCAAGAAAAAAATAAACCAAGAAAAAGTCTTTCAGTTTCAGAGGGAAGACAATGTAGAATCAGACACTGATTGACATTCTTTTTCCTTTTCTTAAATCTTCATAGCCTAAAAAGGCTTCAGTGATAGGAGAGAAATGTTGGTAGGGCACAATGGGTCTGAGACAGTCCTGGTGTTTTCAGGGCATATAGTTTCAGCAGGAGTGTGGGTGTCAAAGTTCCTGGGCTACATTTCCAGCTGCTATCACTGATTCATGGTACAACCTTGACTGATTCATGTACTCATTTATCTGTAATTTATTATGAAAAGTAATGATGATAACAGCTTTTGCATAATTGTTTTCTTGGGTTTCATTAATGGTGCTTATAAGTAATGTTAGGTGCTCTGATGAAAGTTTTGTAGAAGTATTTGTCTAAAGAAAAATGCAGTCAAGACTGAAAAGAAATAAACTTGTGATTTAGAGCTCAACACTATTACTAGATTTTAAAAGTACTTGTGTAAAAAGAGGTGAAAATAGGAGCAATTTTATGAAATAGAAGGAGGAAAATCTTGCTGATGCTGTCTTTTGAGACACTTGGAGGAAGAAAAATACAGCACAGAGACCAATCTCTTTCACACTGTTGAAAGAGATTGATTATACCAGCTCCCCACCCCTGCCTCTATCTCTTGGATTAGAAGGTGCTGGCTGTGGTCAATCTGGTACTAACTTCTAAAATAAGTCACAAGGTACAAGATGGAAATAAAGTTGAAAAACCTCTGTTTTCCCAGATTGCTGATTCTTTTATCAACAAGCACAACTGCAAAATATGAAACCCTGCCCTTAATTTACTCAAAGGTAATGAGTATGGTGAGCAGGCCACCTATAAAGAACGGCCAAAAGCATGCTTCAGGGCACATAACAGTTTGTAACTTACATTCTTGATGGGGTACCTGAGTATATGGCTCTGTGAAAATGATTGCAAAGGGATTGCAAATTTCTGTTTGGATTGCTGACTAAATTGAGAGTAGGTGATTGTAGTTTATGCTACCTAATAACATGACTTCAAAAACTATACAAAAAATGAAGCTTATTTTGCTTACATTTGCATGTAAGTGACTGGTAATGTCATATAATTCTCTAATTTGCACACATTTGATACCAGAGATGTGCAATGTTTTCAAACCACAGCTTATGCGCAGATGTGGTTTACACAGCAATATAAATCACAGCTTCCTAATGCTAGTTAAAAGGTGTAAACTCAAACAAATCTGAGATTTGCACCAATTTGGTTTAAGAGAGACTTTGAAAGGCTTTTTACCTCTATGTTTGAAAGCAATTCAGATTGATTGTTTATGCATGTTTACACTGAACGGAAAAGTAGGAATCTTCTGAGTCATGACTCAAACGTGAGAAGTTCCAGTCTAGATTACCTTTATAAATTATGCTCAGCCTTTGTCTTCCCAAGTAGCAGGCAAGGCAAGGTGTGCTCCTCAGTGGGAACACAAGTGTGCAGTCCTGGTCTGTGGTCAGAGCTCGTGTGAGGGCACAGGGGCTGTCTGCTACTCTCACACCACACAACTTGCACTGCTGCATGTGCCAGTCTACTGGATCCCCACATCATGTGACATTCTGTTCAACAGCTGTAGGCTTATGTCCTAAAACTCTCTCTGCCATGATGATAAAGGTCATTTCCAATGATTACTGATACCTACACAGGTTTGAAGTCATGTGCTGGTACATAGGAATGAATGAAAATTATTTGTTTACAAGGTCAGCATAAACTTTGTACTTTTCCCTTTATGACTGCTAAAGTATGTGATGATAGTTCCTATACTAGTGTTGTAGAGATGTATTGGTTTCAATCACAATAGTATCTAATACGTCAGACAGTGTAAATAATAACCACCGATTGAATGAATTATACTGTTAAATATACAGGGTAGCAACTAATACTTTTCTCTTTACTTACCTGGTTATCCTAGGAATTTGTATGGCTCTGTAGCTGTGGTATTTGAGTATCTCTAAACCTCTGAATCTGTGGTGTACCTGTTATCTCCATGCAAGTCTCTGATGCATGTTAGTACAATTAGCCCTGTATAGGTGTGCCACTAAAGTCCTAAGATGAATGACTGACTCAGAATCATCTCAGAAGTCTATGACCTCTTGATTCACCTGCTGGCTGTGAAGAATTTACTCTCCCTCTTGCGTAGATGGGAAGCTGAGTCATAAAGAACTAAAGTTATATGCCTGTAAACACATAGCAACAGAAATTGAATCAGAACTCATGATGTACAGATCCTCAGTCCCCTGTCTTAAGTTGCATTAAGTTACTCTCTCTCCTGTCTTCACTGAACTGATCATATTTGGTAAAATAGCCAGCAGTTGTTGCTCTTTGCAGTGCAGTGTTTCTGTGATGTGTGTGAACTTAGAAATAGCTGCTTATCAGAAAGTTAAAATAATTGGGTAACAGTGCAGTTGCTTAGTACATTGACAATTGAATTTATCAGCCCTACTACTGTACTGCTGCATGAATTTGGGCAATTACTTAATATGCTGCCATTTTTCTAATTTAATATAGGAATAATAACATTCCTGGACACTCAGGCACAAAAAAATCATGGTACAGTGCTGCTCTGTTTCTCATTTAAAACACTGGAATGAGAAAAGGCAAGGATCAGGGAGAATAGTAGGTTTTCCCATTTAGTTGAATGAAGTTTCTATGACACAACTCAAAAATCTCTTGAAACAGAAATGGTTGGTTTTCGTTTTAAGTTTTACCAGCAGACATGTTATTCCAGGGCTGTTGTGCTTCTATGGAGGGTATAGCCTCTGCAGCTGTGGTTTAGGGGTTCTGCACCCTTTGCCAGTCAGCACAGGATGGAACTCTCTGGGTGTGTCTCAGGGATGGTTTTCTTTTCCTCCAAATACAGTATAGGAGTGTGGAATTAAGTTATAAGTAGCAGACATGTAACTTCATTTTGACAGCTAAACTGACTATGAAAGGGTTAACCTGACTAATGACAACACTTCAGTAAAATTGAGGGAGGTGGAACTTAAGTCTCAATTCTTAATAAAATGCAGGTGTTTTATTGTTAGATTTAAAATGTCCTAAGACTCCAGCAAGCATTTGAAAACAAGGGAAAAAATATGCTATTGAATAAAAAACTTAGAAAGACAACAACAGGTAGTGCAAGGCATCTACAGAGAATTCAGCTTTCACTGACTAAGGCCTGCCTTAAAGTTCACAGAGGGAAAACAAAACATAAATATTAACTGAACAATACCTCTCACCACACGCATATGACCTCTGAGGTATTACACCTGGGATTAACTTTTGACATTCTCCTTTCCACCATTGTGACTTCACTGTCTTATTGGCTCCATGCAGAGTATTTATACTCATTTTTCAACCTTCCTTCTTCTTTCCCAGTCTGTTTGGGATGTTCATGGGGTGACAGGTAGCGTGAGCACTGCATTCACAATGTACAGATAGCTCTGCTACATCATTTGCAACTGCTTTTATGTCAGGAATAGGGGTTTTTTTTTGTGTTGAGGGGAACCAAACCACTTTTAGAACAATCTAATAAAAAGTTATAAAGAAATCACCAGTAACTATTTTCTTCTCTTTCAATTCCCTCTCCTTATCACAAATAATTTGGGGGAGCACTTGTCAGTAAACTGCACTGCTTAGGTCACAGAGAAGAGGGATTGCACTGAACTTTGATCTTTAACTTCAAGTTCTTAATGTGTTTGGTGAATTAATGTAGATACAACTTTCTGAAGGGAAATGGAACCTGAAGAACCAGAGAAGACTAAATGTACTTACATCTTGGTGCCCGAGATGACTGCACCAACATCCCCATGGGCCTTAATTAACATGGGTGGTTTTGGGACCTGTGTGGTGAAAACAGTAACTAGATACTGTCCATAGAATCTCAGCACTGGGAGAAAGTCAGGCATCCATTTTCCTGGCCTTAGCCTTGGTAATGTAAATAAGCTGTTACTACTAGAGGAGAAGGGCAGAAGTAGTCCATGGAATACCTGATAGGATGGAAAACAAAAGAGTAACTTGGGTTTTGATGTGAGAGTTTCACAGCTGCACTATAATAGGAAACAGAGAAGCTACAGTGAAGACTGACAGGTGAGATACAAATAGTACTAAGCAAAAAATGTACGTGACATCCAGAAAAGGCTAAGGCAATGAATAAAAATTAAGCTGATGGAGCTGTGGAGCTAATAAACCTGAGAACCTGCCAGGTTCTGTTTTACATGGAGCAGAGGGCTCAGGGCAGCTTGAGTAAATAATTCACAATACCAAATGACAAAAATCAAACCCCTCTGTTATCAGAATAGGAAACCCAAGAAAGGCCAGGCTGTGTGCCTTCTGTGCACCACTGCCCTGCATCCTTGCTACAGTCACTGGCCATCCAAACTGACAGGCTGGAATACAGGCATCAGACAGACATGGCAGAGATGAGGGAGGGTGAAGTATATATCTTTCTTCACACAACTTTCAGAATGAACCTTCATCAAAATTGGGTTTTTTGAAGATGCAGTGGAAACAGGCTACAGCTTAAGAGAGCAGCAAAGAGTAGAAATCTTCACTAAGAGTATCTCAAAATTCCTGGTAGGAATCTTCAAGTTGGCCTGAACGTTCCCAGGATCATACCCTTGAGTAAAGAAGTATTTGTCAGCATTTGTCAGCTGCTCACAATTTTAGATCTTCCCTGGCCTTCTCATTTCCTCCTTTGCTTTGTAAGACTGCTTTCATCCCACTCCTACTCTTCTTTGCAGATGCCAGTTCCTGTTTCTAATGTCAGCAGTTCTCAATCTTCTCAGATAACCCTGCTGTTGTTTGTGCCTTGCTACGTGAGGGAAACAACCCATACTTTCTGTTCCCTCCTAAAAGTCACTGCTGCTCAAGCTCCAGCAAACCTAAGCCAGCCCCTCTGGCTGCTTCAACGTCTGCCCAAATCCAGCATGTCAGACTGCAAAAACTGGCAAGGCCTCTGGTCTCAGTGTGGGGAAATAACCAAGATCAGTGTTAGAAGCGTGGGTTCTTCATTCTCCATCAAACTGGCCTTTATCTTTTCTTTCTAGCCTTACAATTATTCTTGAATTTTCTGATGTATGTTGTCTCTGGAAGCCACTAAAAAGTAATGGATGGATTTGCAATAAAATATGTACAGCTCTGGCCAAGGTGGTTTTAAATTAGTTTGTATCAACTCTGAAATAATAGTGATGTCAGTCATTGAAAAACTCAAGACAAGTCCTTTATACTAGTACTAAATATTAGGAATAATCATTGGTGTTAGGCCTCTTAGTTATCTTTGCAGATACTGCTAACTATTCCATATCATACAAGAGAAAGAAGGATTCTTTCTCTAAAAATTTTATGTGCTGTAAAATTCTGTTGTATTTGACTCAAAGAACTAACCAATAACCTTTGTATCCTGTCACTTATTCCTCCATATTTGCATGATGAAAGTTCCCCTTCCAAATTTCATTTGCCTCGTGTATATTTATTTTAAATGCCTGAAATGGAAACAAATTTCTTCGCAGCTCTCTTCTATACGTAAGGAAAATGTAGTTAACTACTTGTAAAAGAAGCGAAGATTCCCACATAAAATAATAACAATAACAATTACAATTTCATTCTGGAGGGTGGCATCAAGAGTGAGATTGTGCCAATGGCACAGAGAACAGAAAATATTTATATCAGAATACCAAAGAAGACCAAAATCTTTGCTTTTATGCTACTCTTCTGATAGCATCTTAGTGTATTTTAAGAAATGGTTAAAGATATTTTTAATCTTAGTCTTCAATCTTTGTAAGTGGAGCAAAGAAATGTCTCCCCTAGTTTATTTTTTATTTCTTAGCATTCTACCTTTCACAGGTGACCTGTAGCTTTTTAATGAGAGTGAAATGCCTGAAGTGCTTGCATGCAGAACAGCAGGACCTGATGCCCTTCATTTCACAATAGCTTAGGAATAGGCTTAAATGGCAATGGTGCAGATGCCTCCACCCAAGCCAGGGCTCAGAAGGAATAGGTACAAGTGAGTACAGAACTGTTTGCTTTCCCTTTCCCTTACTTTACTGTGGGATAGCCACAAACATTTAATTAAAGCTATTGTATGCATGCTTAACTTGGAGATATCTGTGGTTCCTTGAAACCGTTACACAGGAGCAGCAAAGAAAATACAAGGGAGTCACTGAAGGAAAATACAAATGAATTAGAAAAGCATAGCAACCAGAGAATACATTTCCCATAATACAACAGTCAAAGGTCATGAGATCACAGATGCTCAGTTGCTCATGCATATCATCTATTCTCTCCACTTGCATGCTTGCTCCAGAGAGGGCAAAGATTTAATGAGGATGGGGCTAGCTTTAGCAGTTCTCACCCTTCCTCACACCCTACATCTCAAAGAGCACTGAAAGCCTCTTTGAAGTCGGAATAGACACACATTGAACTGTGCCAATGCACACACACAATCTGGAGTTTTCTCGTCAGGTACAAAAATACAAGGTGACTGTTCTCTTCCGCCTGCCCTGGATGTGAAGAAAGCTCTCAAATCAAAGATTTACTGAATTGAGGAGTGGAAAGAAGTTTCTCCATTGCATCTGTCTTTTCAACCTGCAGCAGCAGCCCTTCTCAGTCTCACGGTTTCTATCAGTCAGTTCATTTTTCCCAGCTCCTCAAGAAGAAATCCTGTTCAGACAAAACAGCACTCTTACAGGAAGCTTGGCAAGGTCAAAAAGTGACTGTAAAATGGATCTCTTCTAAAAACACATACAGTATCTCCTCTGATGTAGATACAGTTAGGACTCAGCAATCTCTGATTCGCTATCAAGGCCTTGAAGGTGATTGCAGAGTCAGATTTGTTAAACTTGGTGACATTGTGTTATCACTTAGCAGAGCTAACTCAGTTTCTCCAAGTCCCACTTAATCTATGCAGCTCACTACCCACAGCTTCTGACCTACTTAGTCACTTCCTGTCTTTGATTCTAGTCTTAAAGCCTCTTTTCTGTCTTGGCATGTGATTGCCATTTAATCTTAATCAAACTTCCTTGGACTTCCATTACTGTCAAGTACAGCTTCTCTCACCATAATACCCACCCTTCTGAGTGCAAGAAAACTGATTTACAGCCAACAGCCTGCCACTTCTCTTATGCTCTATGTTCATCTTTGCTTTGTTTTTTTCCCATATGAGTCACTTCTTTCCCCTCTTTGACACATCATACTGCACTTTGTTTCCCTCAATCTATCAGTGGCTAAGATGCTGCCCTGGACACCTTTACTGCAGAGATCTGGGAGTATTATAGTGTGTGCCTTGCTACCGTGTGCAGATGCAGAAAAAGCTAAGCACAAAGAAATTGAGTTGGCCACAGGCTGCTGCAGAAAGTCAGCTCTTTTATTATGCTTTTGCTTCTGACCAGAAATGATGACTTACTCAGGTCCCTTATGCCTTGCTCAAGAGCTCCTTATGCAAAACACAGGTTAGTCTATGCTCCCCACCTAGCATCTCCCCTGCTACTTCAGGGCATTTGTTGGCTTTACAGATGCTGAAAGGTGGGTACCAGCTTAAGGACTCCCCCTGCTTCTTTATGCTGCAGTAATGTGCCTTTGAAACAGACCTCTTCAGACAGGTTTCTTCCATGACCAGAATCCAACCTAAAGGTGTTAATCCAGTACCACAGTGACTTTTGCCTGCACAGGGGCACTTCTGAACTGATGGGGTCTGGTGGTTTTCAAGATTCTTTCACCACAACAGAGCACTTCAGAGATGTGGCCTGATGCTCTTTGTGGCCCGATGCTCTTTGAATGTCATATACAAAACATTTAAGGGCAATGTCATCTGCGTGTAACATGTAGGAGAGATTTGTTCAATCTCCTCTTGCATGTATGCTCTTTCCTGAATTTTTTCAATCCACCCAGTTCGTCTTTGCTCTCTTCCTCCTACTTGTGTTCATCAGCACTCATGTATTTTTGGGTCTTGTTGTTATTAACATCTGGAGATTATGTGACCCATCACTGAGTCCAGCCTTTTTCTCTTAGGAGGCAGAAAATACCATACATTTTAGAAGGATGAATTAGCTACAGGTCATTCTTACTAAGCCTCTCCTTCAACTTATCTCAAATTGTATTTTTGAACTGCAGTCATAACGCACTGTAAGTTGAAAACAACCACTTGAGCCCTTTCCAGCGAGGCTTTGATACTAGGCGTGGAGGAGAGATAAGCAGCACATTGAAGTTGTGGTATCACTGTAACTGAGGGCAAGGAGTGAATGGAAACATACCCTCCTTCTGGCACTGCCTGGCTCTGGCTGAGGGGAGAGGAACAAACTGAGCAGCTCGGGTTCACACGCACGGCGGGAGCCAGCAGCCCCTCAGCTGATGACAGATTAGACTCAGGGCCTGGTTAGTGGGAACACTGTGATTAGACTTCAGCAACATCTGTCTCTAGCACTAAAGGAATCAGTGCTGCAGGCTGTGATTTTCTCAGCAAACCGTAATTATACCAGGAACCTCATTCCTGCTGTTTTTCTCAACAACTGAAGTGCAAAAAAAAAAGGTCAGGAAAGCTGAAACAGTGAAAGTAGCAGGAAAGAGGCACCTGTTTATTTTTGTTCAGCTCTTTCCAATTATTTTCTCTCAGTTTCTTAGATTTGTATGGATCACAGACTGTTTTTCCTGGAAGTCAGTGCCTAGGTTTAACTACCTGTAGTGGGTCTGCCATCCACCTGAAGCTGATAGCACACATCCTCTCTGTCCACTTACATCCCATGGCATCTTAGACAAGTGCGGTGGCACTTGCAGAAGGTGTCATACCAACCTTTCCTTGGCAGTGCCACCTCTTTCTTCCCATGGGGACAGCAGTATGGAGTGCTTTTCTCGGATCACAACTGATCTCAGGACATTCCCAGGAAGGTATGGGCTGGGCAGAAGTGTGGGATATGGGAGATTGCTCAGGGTGAGTTTAAAACTTACTCCCAAAGGCTCTGTCAAGACTAGGATTTAAGAGGTTGAACTTAAAACGTGTTAGGTTGTATATAGTAACTCTTTGTTTTAAAAAATACAGAAAAGGCAGTAAAAGTTTGAACTCCGAGTAACACCTGGTTAGTTTTGCCAAAACAACGTCAAAAACGAGCAGGATTTCCTTGCAAGACTTCTCTGCCAGAAAAAACTTTTTGTTTGTGCAGTTGTAACTCCATGGAAGCCCATTTGCCATTCTTTGCTCAGAATATAAGAAGAAACAGATTTTTTTTTTAATGTATGTGTAGGAGAGCAGGAGAAATATCTAAGAGAGAGTTTGCCAACAGAGCTTTACCATTCAGTACTTAAAATGTAGACAAGGTCAAAATGATTCAAACTAATCTCTGTACTTCTTTCTTAACCTTTCTTAGAGCATTAATTTGACTTTTAGTATACTTTGAAGGCAAGAGTGTCTTGTCTATGTTAAGCAATTTTATATGAACACCATACTCATCTAGAAGAAAGCAGAATTGTTCCTTAGCAGCATGTCTGCTCTTCATCCTGCAGCGTGTCTGGCAGCACAGCCAGGGATGAGAGTGTGGCAGCAGGAACTTGACCCTTGGGTCTGAAAGCACTGGGAAGGCTGCACATTGGCAAGCAGATCCCTATCTCCAGAGCCAAGCCTCTGCAGACTGGTGACACATCTGGAATAGCCTGGAATTGGCACAAATGGCTGTGGAGAAGGAGGAGAGAGGAAAGGTTAGAAAGAAAGTGGAAAAAATGCCTCTTGCACATTTCACTTTCTTTTCCATCTGCTTGTGTGCTGTTGCTGTGAGCTATTAAACAGCTGCAGTGCTCTGTCCCAGAAGAGATTTGATTCAGTGGAGATGGAGAGGGATCCCTACAGCTTAGTGCTTTGGGAGCCCCCTTGAATGGAAGGGGCCATAGGAGTAATGTTTCTCTGACTGACTATTCCAGTAAATACACTTGGGATTCAGCATTTGGGGCAGTAGCCAGAGGTGCTGTTCTGGCTCCTCAGACCTGAAACTCCTGGCAGGCAGTGGGTACTGCTGGGTACTTCTGACTCATTCTTGTCGAAGTAGGTGAGTCCCTCTTGTTTCTTGCCATCCAAGCAGAAACCTCCCAACTCTCCTGAACTGATTCCAAAATTCAAGGAGAGCAGATTACTCAAGCAAAAGGTGTTTGCAGACTTTGAGACTTTGTAGCTTGAGGAGATAAAGTTAGAGAGGGAGAACCAGGAGGAGGCAGAGTGGGCGTACAGTGACTGCCAAGGCCTGAGCAGAAGAGCAGTTTTTTTGCATCCATTCAGACGCTCAGCAATTTCCTGCATTGTTCCTGCAATCAGCATGCTCCACCTGCTTTTACTTAACCATTTCCTGTTTACAGCTTCCAAAAACTTTCTGGTGAAATCACTAATCTGCCACAAGATCAGTCTTTACGGTCCCTTTTGGACAGGCTTCACTCACCTTTTTTCTCTGTCTTCAGTACACAGATCTTTCAGGCTGAGGCACTGTGTGCTGTGTGTGCATGTCTGCATGCACGTGTGTGTGCATGAAGTCAGTAGTTATGTCAGGAAACTGTGCTTGCTCATTAGCTCTTTCTCTTAACATATGCCCCTTTTTTTCCTTCTAATGCTTGCTGGTTTTTGCAGATTTGGGCAAAGAAATAAACAGTAGCAGTGAGGGCTGGTGCCTCTTTCTGTAGAACAGAGGGGTCCAGGTACTTAGAGGAAGGACTCTTCCCATTATTTTCAAGTGTCTAAGTGCTCTCCCACCAATGAGGAATTTGTTCTCTGTATAGCTTGCCCATGCTTCAAATTGTTTTCCAGATTTGAAAACAGTGAGGCAACTTCTGCTAGCCTGCTGTTCAGTTTCTCAGATGTGAAAGGCAAGATGTGAGGAGAAGGAAGGGTGAACCAAAGAAAAATAAATCTCTGTCTTGCAGTGTAGATGGCTCCCACAAGGGCCCATCACACACTTAGTCATGTCTTGCAGAACTCACTAGAAATGCCTCCACACTTTAACCCTACTCTCCTTAGCTGTATTACAGATAACACTACAGCCACCACTAAAATAAAATTTATTTGTCACTCCTTTTCTTGTTTGTTTACTTTTCTATTTCTCTTCTGAAGCAGTGAAAATAGATTCTTGAGTTTCCTCTCTGATTCTCATGCTCCTGCACAGTGCTGCAATGTTTGGGTTGCGGTGAGCACTGCAGGGGAATGTTCTTTTCTTAAAATAAATCATGGAAACATTTCTGTTGGAATCAGGGCTTGTAGAAGTTTACTTTTTTTAAAAAAAGAATGTTAGGCCAGCTTTGGCCTGGCACTATATCCCTTTAGAGGGAACAGACTTCTGATGCATGTCAGTGTATATGTACTGACGTGTGTGTGTGTATATGTATATACATATATATATACACACACACTTATTTTTAAAAAAATACATATATATACTTATATATGTGTGTGTGTGTGTGTGTGTGTGTGTGTGTGTTTGTGTGAATTTGTAAGAACACTGGGCATGTTGGTCATGTCAAACAGATCTGAAAATTCCTTAACTATCTCTGGTGCAGGCTAGATGCTTTCTCTGGCAACATAGGCATAGAAGGAGTTGATCTGTAGTGTGCACCAGCACTGCTGCTGAACTGTTTCACACTTTGGAAATGAAGTTGATGGGCTCACACTCTCACATGTTTCTGGATATACTAACAAGAACACTAAATCCTCACTCCCCATTTTAACTGTAATATAAACACACAGCATTATCACTTCTGCATGGGTTAGGAGAGATGGTCTGGGCATCACTGATGTCCAGGCAGCTGTCTGCTGTAGGCATAGCACAACCCCACTTAGATCAGAGTTTGCTGAAGTATCCTCCAAGCTGTTTGTAAGCAGCTCTTGAATTTTCATCAGGGAAAGGAAGCAGTTGATTTCTGCACAGAAGTCTCTTTCAGATTGGCCCAAGTACGTAAAATGGTTACTTTGGTTCCCATCCAGCACAATTCATTCAATATTTTGTGTCAAGGATGCTTGTCATCGGTGGCATTTGCCCAGGGTGAGTCACACCTACCCAAGCAGTGATCTGAGAGAGACCTCAAATCTTTCTCATTTTCATTTTACAGGGTACAGCGCTGGTAAATTTGTGATCATATTGGACCACACAGCACTTTATAGAGCAGCTCCTTTTCTTCTAACCAGATTTCAGACCAGGAGGCACCTACTTCCAAAAGAGATTCTCTGGTTCAGTGTCCATCTTTGTTTTCTAAATGTTTCTTTCACCACACTGCTTTCTGGTTACACTGTAAATTTGGGTGCACTCCAGATATTTTTGCCTTCTTCCTCCACCCCAAAATTGAAGGAAAGCTGAACTATATGAAAATGAAGTGAGAACTGAGACCCTCAAGGAAAATGGCAGGAGGTGTAGAGGACCATGCAAGACTCTTTCCAGGAAATGGGCAGAAGGTTCATCACATGAGTCACTGAAACCTTAGCTGACTGAATTCTTGAAGAATAAACTGTGAGGAATATGATACTGCTCAGGACAGTTCCGGAGGGAGACGAAACCTTCTTAAATAGCTGTTGTTTGGTTTTTTGTCCATGATTCATTCCTGAGGAAATTGCTGAGCCTCTGGCCAGGAGCGGGGGCAGCTGCAGGGAGTGCCAGCCCTCCTCAGCAGAGGCAGCAGACAAGGCCTGCTGGGGTGCACATCCCACTGCTCCTGGCACCAGCTCTCCTGCCCAAGGAGCTGAGAGGGGATCAGGAACACTCCATGGCTGTCCTGCCCAAGTGAATAGAGTAAAACAGGATCACTAGTGCTCATATGCCAACTGAATCAATTCACAGCATGTTCTTGTGTACCAGCCTCTCTCTTTGGTATGAGACCAAGAGGAAATGAAGGTATTAAAACTCTAATTCCAGCTTCTTTTAAAAAGTTTTCTTGCCCTGCCTGCTCCAACCAGTTAACCAAGTACTATCAATAAAACTGGCCCAAAGCTCTGAATTTGGATTTCAGAGATGGTCTTAAGATTTAAGCCAGAAACAACAGAAGCAGTTAGATGCCCTCCAGAGTTCCCTCCAGAGTAGCTGAACCAGCATTAACAGCACTGGGAAATATTTGCAGTAGTATCTTGAGTGTGGAGAAACCTCAATGTTCCAGCACGCTGCTGTCAGTTCCCATCTTGATGAGTTTCACCCAAGCATTTAACATTTCAGCATTAGTTCTGTGTCTCATAATGCCATTTATGGAATGATTGCTCATTTGTTCCCATTAAAATCATGGATTTTCTTCTGCAAACCACTGCCTGTAAAAATCAAGCCACCCAGTTTCTCTTTAGATTGTAATAAAGGAAATAAAGAGTAGGATATACACTGTAATTCTCAGAGAATGGGGAGGCTTTCTTTCCCCTCTTTGACATACAAAGTTCGGACATCAGAATTAGGAGCGTGAAAGGTCTGTTAAGGGTTGATGAATCCACCTCCTGCAAAAACACAGTGTAGCTACTCCCCAGCAGCTGTTCCTTATATTGATAAGAGTCTGCAGCTCTCCACAGTCAGAGACAGTAATTTCTCTCTTAAAATTGGAGAAATGGAAGGTGTAGTTCCCTCAGGTCATCCCAATGCCACTATACTTTGAGACAGTGTAGAATGATTCCTTTTATTGTATATACCAGCACTTTGAGGAATTCAGTTGCAAATGTCTCAAACAATGGGGTTTTCACTGCTTCCTGTGGGAGCCTGCTCTGCAGCCTAACTCGTTTCACCATCTGGAGTGTTTTCCTGAGTGTCTGCTCACTTTAAACTTTCTTTTAATTGTGTACCCACTATTTCTTCTTAAAGGTAATTTGCCAAAAGTTTCTGTTGTGTGAAATTCATGTTATGTTTTGCTTTTTTTATTTTCATGAGGATTGAGAAAACACTGAAAGACTGATGACTTCTTCTCTTTGCTTTTTCTTCCTCAGAAATTATAATAAGTAATTAATAATATATTAGTGCTTTTTTAGCCATTTGTATCAGCGATTTACAAGGAAGATCAACATTGTTGTACTCTTTCTACAGATGGGAAAAATTGAAGCACAGGGCAGGAAACAACTTGCCTGAGATCATTCAATGAGCCTGTAGCTAGACTTGGATTTTTAAGCAGGTTTCCACAGTACTGCCCTACTTTTTTCTTACCCTTTTTTTTTTTTTTGGCCCAGTCTAGTTCCCTTTGGCTTTGTTGGAGTACCTAGCAAGGACAAACTTTCCATGAACTTTATTCAGAATTGCAATATTGTAATTGAAAGGTCAGCTTGTTGAATATTTAACAGTTGCTATCTTTCCAGTGTGTTGGTCAAGCATCCTAATTAAGTAGTGATAAATAAGACCAACAAAGCATTTTAACAGACTAATTCAGTCCCTAGGGCCCCCGAGCTGAATTTCCTTCAGCTAGCCTGTGTTTTCCCAGTTGTGGATTGTGCAGATTGAACACAGTGTATATCAAGCACACTCTTATCAGCACACTGCAGGGAGATTTCCTTCCTCCTCAGTGCCACCGTGCTTACTTCACCTGTTGTATTTCCCTTTGCTTAGTGGTTTTCAGTAAGTGTGTTTCTCAGAATCTGGATAGCTGCTGAATTATAAATCTTCCAGTTTGGAATAATAACACCACAATGTGTACAGCATGATAGACTGGGTAGGGAGCCTCAGTTAGCTGAGCCCTGAGCAGGCTTACCTGGGTGTCGGAAGCAATGAGCAATGAGCAATGGGCCTGAGCAGCACAGAGCTCTCCGTGGGCTGCTAAGAGATAGAGGGTTTCTCCTACTTGCCTTGAAGCTTCTACCTGTGCAGCCTGTCATTTCAGTGAATATCTTTGGTGGGACTGGAGACACCTGTGCAGATGGTAAGATGAGTGTTGTTCCTCACCTCCACACAAATCTGTGTGCTTGCAGTCTGGTGTGCAGGGGCCTCATAACTGCCCCACACTCTGGAGAGGGAATTGACAGCACTCATCACATATAAAGTGCATCACTCTGTGTGGATTGAGAATTGAGAAATCAGGGCTCTGAGTAGGCCAGAGTCAGAGCTGAGGGATAGCACACAGATCCTCCTGGCTGCTGACCATTGTCAAAGTATGCCAGCAAGTGAAGTCTGTAACATTATTCCCCTACTGCTCCTTCAGGCCTCCTTCATTCCAGGTATCATTGCACCAGTTTCTGAGGATTTACCAAAAGCTATAGGACTGCTGTAGGTCACTCCACACATTACCTTTGCTTTCAAATTGAGTTTGAGAAACTACCAGCAGTGTCAAGCCTGTGTCTCCTGGTGATGTCAATAGAGGAAGCTAAGAAGCAACAATGATTACATAAAGCAGGGAAATCCCCTTCAAACTTCTCCCAGACTACCTCAAACTGAAGCTGATTTGCATACAGACAGTACAAATAACTTTGCTATGGCTTCTAGCCCCATGAAAGGGTTACATGTCCTTGCCTATAATGATATAATCAGACCAGTTCTCTGAGTTGAATCACTCAGAGAAGATAACAAAAGATCGAATCAGAGCCTGTGTAGAAATGGAAGCAGTTTTATCTAGCACGTCAGTCAGCTTCAGCTGCAGATACAACTGGGTTATTGCTGTTCCACACAAAACCAATAGGAACTGTCCAATATCTATTAGTAACCAGCAGTTATTCTAGAAAAACTGTGCAGAAAAAACCCTGTGTTATGTTTTATAATTTGTGATTATGGATGGGTGGTATCATACATAGCTTCCTATAAAAGCCTTGTTTGGTAGAAAATGGACCTTACTGAAAACTGGCAAAAAGCTATGACATTCTTGTAGTTAAAAACTATGGTCATCCACTTTACAAAACCTGAGAACTCATTTGGCCTGGAATTCCTGACTGATGCTGCTCAAAAAGCAGTGGTGTTAGACTTCTGAGATTCCTGCAATTTGTTTTAAACATCATGGTTTAACAGAAACAAACAAGTAAGCAAAAAGAGACAGCATATTGAAAATGCACATTTACTGGGTTATCTCAAGATCAAAACTGTAGCTGGCTAATATGACACTACAAAACTATTTTTCATTATCTTTTATGCACTAAGAATGACAATGTTCATAAGCCTAGTATATAATGACTATCGAATGCCTAGATTCTTCTTGAAGACAGGCAGTATTTTCTGTTCCCTTCCTTAGAGAGTGGGGCTTGGGGATTTGTTTGTTTGTTTGCTTTAATAGGATGAGAATATAGATTTCTCAGAGGGTCACTACCAGCTGTTTCTTTGGAAAGAATTTGCTTGCTTGCCTACTCTTTCCTATCTTTTTATTGAAATAAGGTCTCAGATACATTTCCTGTCAGCCCTCTCCCAAAGCTAGAGAGAGTATAGACAACTTCACTTATTCTCTCCCAGTAAATTCACAGAAGGACTTCCTGTACATTTTTTGAGTTGTCAAGCCAGCTCTATATTAACATTAAGTTCATTAAGTTGGGTAATACTGTAGGTGGCTTGCAGTAAATTCCAAAGCTGTTTTAAACAGTCTTGGAGGTAGTTTTGTCAGTGTAGCATATTTCCCTTGAGGAATATGGGAAATAAGAGTTATCATCACTGTCAGTATGGTTATACCAGGACAGCTATATGAGCACTTACTTTCTAGTTGCTTTTTGTATAGTTAACAAACAGGGCTGAAGAGGAAGAGGAAAACTGAGACACAGCTTACTTTGACAACCTGTGTAATAAGCCTTGTGTTTCTTCTACAATATCACCTCTGTTAATCATAGCTTGTTACTGTGAAATATCCTGCCTTTCACTTTCCTCCTTTCAGGTTTATTGACCTTCTTCAAAGCTTTGGTACAGCACAGTAGGAATCAACCCAGGTTTGAGCTGGCTGTTCTGCAGTTCTTCAGGCACCTAAGTGCTCTCTGTGCTATGATGGAGCTTGTCTCAGTGGGTCAGTTGGAGAGACTGCAAAAGAAATACATATTTGAACAGGCCTGAGATGCGTGGCAACACAGTTAACAGCAGCAAACCTGAGGACATGATGTGATCTGACTGATGATCAGTACCTTGGATATTTTGGTCCTGGTAACTGTGTGTGTTTCTTCAGCTTGTGTTCATCAGCTTGCAGGTTGCTCAGGAAGGCTTTCATTTTGGTTATAAATATTTCCTCTCACAAACAGCAGTCTGTTTTCTACATAAAGTATCTAATCATAGTCATATAATATCCTTTATTTACATAGAGAGCTTCATTCCAAAGCACTTTACAGCCTGACATTGACAGAGGACTAAAACTAGAAGAGGAGCAGCTTATACTGGTTGGGAGGCAGGCTCTGATCTCAGCCTAGATATTAATAAAGCATATAGAGTGGAGCCATAATATTTTCTCTGAATCCAAGGCATTTTGCTATTAGTTAGAAAATATATTGCTATAGGCTGTGCACAGTTTAACTCTAGAAAATGTATTTGAACTGTGGAACATGAGCTGTAGTAGAGAATGTCCATCTTCTTGCACATCCCGTTCTCTGTTCATAGGTACTGACTACCAAAAATCAGTTATATTGGAAAATTAGGATGGTACAAAGTATCCTAGAAAGTACAGTATTCTCAGCAAATATATGGTGGCCTTTGGCAAGGAATGGTAAAGCGGCCTTGACTAATTTAAAGTTTGGCTCTAGAGCACATCAGAAAATTTGCCAGCCAGAATTAGAAGGAGAGTCTGGACACTGGTAACTAGAAGGACAACCAGACAGGCCAGAAAAAGAGGATCATTACATGCACGTCAATCCATTTTGAGCAAAATCTGTAAAATTAGTTCATAGTGAGCTCATTACCTTGATTTGCTTTGTTTATTAAGTAGGTTTCCAAGTGGTTGTTTGCTGGAGGAAATGGCAACTTTGCAATCTGATTCAGAAGTACTGTGGCTGAGGTGTCTTGTCTTTATTGTGTGTTTCAGACCGAAAGGATCAAACAAATTTAGTTTGGGAAGGAACCAATCCTGCCCTGCAGCCCATACGAGTGAGGAACACTGCCTTGAAAGATACTTTACATGATGCTGCTTTACCCAGCACTACTGGTGAGACTTCAAGCAATACATCAAATCTATAGAAAGGACAAATT
This sequence comes from Chaetops frenatus, assembly GCA_013400775.1. Lineage (NCBI taxonomy): Eukaryota > Metazoa > Chordata > Aves > Passeriformes > Picathartidae > Chaetops > Chaetops frenatus. The sequence goes on from VZTR01032803.1 coordinate 261,264, forward strand.
AAACCTCCCCAAAGACCTACATGGATTATGACATTGGTTTTCAAAATTCTGGTGAAGCAGAGAGTGAGCATTCTTCTCTTTTGTCTCTTCAAAGACTAACTTTAAAACCAAGTGCTGTTCCTTGTATGTGTGAGGCCATACTTAACTCTGAACTTATGAAAAACCTGTATTTTGTTTAGGTTAATTTAAGTGACTTAATAATAAAAGCCTCTGAACAACATACATTCTACTGAAGAAGCATAGGCCACATGTGCCTTCCTAATTCACCTCACCACCTAATCAATTTGGAGGAACCAATGGCCAGGCACAGGAGTGTCCACAGCCCATAACACAGTGAAATGTTCACTTCTTTTTTTTAAGAGAATGGTAAGCCCACTCATTGGCTTGATTACGAAGCAATAGTACAGTAAGCACTTATAACTCATTTGGAAATCATCAGAGATGATGTAAGAGTTACAAATAGATGGGCTCTGACCATTCAGAATCTTAGGAGAACAGGTAGCAATGCAAATGGTGGGAAGATCGATGTGTATCACAGCTGCTCAGCTTTCTCTGTCTTCGAAGCACTTTTGGAGTATTCACACCTTGGCTGCAAACCACAGAACTATTTACCCACCTTACAGACTTAGAGAATGTATGACTTGCTCAAGGCCACTAAAGCATCACTGGCTGTGCTGTGATCAGGATCTGGTTGTTCTTGGCTCTCAAGCCTACAAGAAAGCCATGGGTCCAGTTATTGCCAGCTGCTGCTGCATGGTCACCACTGGCCTGAGAGGCTGGTTCTATCATCTGCCATCACAGGGGAAGCCTCCCTGAGCACCCTCTTGAAAAGCAGAGTAAGCTGTACAGAAATATGAGAGGTCTGGAGTACTGCTGGAGTGGCTGTAGGTACCCAGCAAGGAAATCAGCTGCAGTGAGGCCACCTCGGGCAGCCAGGCAGGCAGGTTGCCATCTGCTGTTTGCTGGGCAGTCTGGGGGTGATGAGAGAGTTCCTGGGAGCGCGTGGCCCCTGCTAAAAAGGACTGCACACCCTTAACCGTGGCAGTGCCCGAGACATGGAAGCTGATGTTGCATCGCTCCCAGCCACCAGGCAGGATGGCATGGAGAGGGCATCTCTGCAGCTCTCTGCTCACACACCTGCTCACACAGCTTTGGGCTCTCCTTTAACAAGGAAGTTTGCATCACAACAAGGAAGCTACTGCATTTCAATAAGCTACGTCTTAAAGTAATACATTTCACCCTGGGAAAGAGCAATTTTCCAGCTTCAGTATTACCAGTTTCGTGCTTTGAAGACATCTTTGTAACATGTAATTTTAATTCTGTTTTAGCTAAGATTTAGATTTTCTTCTTGACAGTGCTGCACTACCGGCCACTCAAACCCTGCTGAACTTGCTTGTAGCCATTTTATCTGAGTATCTTGTAAATATTTGGTAGAGCACTCAAACAGAGAAGTGTTTTTTGCTCTTACAGTCACATGCCTGGTTTCAGGACCTTTAAGAAGTACAAAAGACTGAAAGCAGGGAAAATTCCACTGAGATGCATTCAAGTCTCCAGGGAGCAACTGCACTCTGTTTAGACTAAAATTTCTCATTGCTACCTCTCCCTGTTTAAAAAAAAAAAACATGGAAGAATGGAGAGGGGAAGCTGGAGGGTTTCATTATTATAAACACCAGAATGCAAGCACTGTTTCCACTCATTTCTCTCATACTGTGGAGCCATTTGCAGTTGGAGAGGGAGATAAGCTTTTCAGTACTCTCTGCACTACCTGGGAAATTTCCATCAAGTTCTAAAATGCTTTACAAACATTAGTGAATTAAACCTTAATACCCTTCTTCTCATCCCCATGAAGCAAGTACAGTTTAAAGACAGGATTTAGAGACTAAAATAGTTTTGCATTGCTGAAGTCACAGGGGCAGCATGGTAAGAGAACTTGGGTCTTTGAGTCCCAGCTTTCTGTCTTACACCACAGACAACACACATTCCCTCCCTTTCCAAGGCTTGCTGTATTTCCCTTCCTAGGATATAGTGAAAACATGCTGGCATCACACATTGAGACAACTTTGGGTTTTCCCCCTTGCTCACAACTGCTGTCCCATGGAATTAAGATGTTGAAAAGATCAAAGAGGACTGTGAGGTGGGGAGAAAAAAAATCAAGTCACTGCTCTGTCTGCCTTGGGCATGTTCTGCCTCCACTGCTGCCAATGGAGTTGGTGTTCTGTTGGGAGGACCCTCAAACACTTTTGTATGTACTTCCATTTATTATTAAGGCAGAACCGTGGTAAAAATGCCATAATAAACAGGGGAGCTTGGCTGACAAGAAAATTGGACAGATGAGCCAATAAGTCACTCTTGTATTGAATATATGTAATTTCATTATCCTTCTGTATGTGACCTGCATTTCTTACTACTTATTATTATTAGCATCCTGTAACTACAGCTGCAGCCATCTCTTTCACCTCATCAGAAGAGAGGGATAAACCATCAGCCATTTCTTCTCCAGTGGTATGAGTGTGATTTTTACCAGAGGGATTAATGGTCAGTTGAAGAGAGTTGTTCCCAACAGGGCCAAGCAAAAAGCAATGTGCACATGAGTCACGAAGTGGAAGAGAAGGAAACAAATCTGTAGATTTAAAGTTCTTAAATTATTTTTCCCTTAGCTTCCCTTGTTCACACTGGTAGATAAGCAGACATGTGAAGCTGTGTATTGGCAGTGAACAGTGTAAGCAGGACTGAGAGCTTCTCCCAATGTGCGAACAAACCTGAAGTCAGTCAGCTACCAAAACCTGATCAGTATGTACCAGCTATTATTCCAGCCCTTGTAGATGAGAGATATTGGGAGGAAAATCAGTCCTCCTGTGACCTTACGACGTACCCCAGCATGAGAACCTTTGGCCTCTTAATGCTGTTACCTTTTGTGACAAGGCTCCAGCACTGTTCCTTGGGTAGGCTGCTTCTCTAGCGCTCTTCCCTGCAGAGGATCCAGACTCAGTGCAAATGCTGTGCACAGTGCTCATTTCATTCCCTGCTGAAAGGCAGCCAGGCCTGAGGTGGAACATGGCAAGCGCTGCGCCGCACCTGGCAACTCCACACAGCTGCTGAAAACAAGTGAGGAAGAAAGCAGTGTACAAATGCAGGGGAATTTTCACATAGGCAGGATGTAATTAGCAAAGCTGGAATTTGGCCAGGACACTGGGGTTAAAACACTGGCTTGCAGGTAACACACTGGGATCTTTCATAATTCAAATGCTCAGGATCTCCCATTTCCATTTTACCTGGGAGATGTCAGAGGACTGTTCCCTATTTAATGGTCATGGGCAGCTCTCGAACATCTGACACAAAGGAAGAAGTGTCTAAATGGTGCTGCACCTGCAGAGCTTTTCTGCCAGCGACTGCCCACCATAAACAACAGCTGAAAGGATCACATCATAACAGGACCATGCCTGCATTGCTGTGAAACACACCTCCGTGCCTTGGGGTTCACTTCACCCCTAACCCTCATTACTCAGTTTTCAAACCCCAGGTCCCTTCCAAACAGAAAGAGAAAATGATAAAATTAGGGCAGCATAAAAAACAAGAGAGAGAATATTACCATCAGGTGCTGCTTCAGCCTTACTTTCTGCCGTTTGAAATAATACCAGACAGTTATTGGACAACAGAGAATTTAGATGAAGCACTTCTCCCCAGTGTAGATGAGTGAGCTTTTCCAACTGGCCTTGCTGGTAATACACAGAATGTGAAGAGCTTTTGCCATCTTCTTCCTTCCAGCAGGGAAATCGTGTTCAAAGCAGCAAAACATTTTTTTCAACTTCATGATCTCACTTTCTGTGTAAGCAATTTTTCTGTTTACTACGAGGATGTTGAATGTCCACAAAAGGTCAGGAAAGTCATTCATGAACCTCATGTGTGTAATGTCTGCATGATGTTTCTACCATGATGTGGCCCACAGTCTGAAATATAAATAATTGCAAACCTCTCACCCCTTGTCAGTCAGACCTGCAGACATGTGCAGTCGAAGAGCTGGCTTCCCCTGTGTGATGCAGTGTGTGCAAGCAAAACAAGAATGTTCTGCCATCTGAAAAAGCATAATCTCTGCATCAGTAAGTCATGTAAAAAGGACCCTTCCTCTGCCTCTAAGATTTTACCATGCCAGACTTTAGTTTATTTTGGAGGTGGGGGGGGAGGGAGGTGTTTGTATGCCCAGGCTGCCATGCAAGCCCCCTCTGTCAAGTGTTGTTTAATACAACCACCAACCAAACTTGACGAGAGCACCTCAGTCAGTGGGACAACAAACCTACAGACAGCCTCCAGTGGCAAAATGCACTGGGGAGAGTAACGAACGGGCAGCTGCAGGCAACAGGAAATCCAGTACTAATAAATAAAACGTCTTATAGCCAGAAAGAGGAAATAAACAGCAGCAGCACAAACCGAGAGGACAGAAGAGAGGAACACAGCATAACTGTGGCATGGGAATCACTGAGTTACAGTGAGCTTATTTTTACAGAACATTGTCCCGGTTTGTTATGTGTTCAGACTGCAAAAAAAGTGGGGGAGTGGGGGGACTGCTCAAAGAGAGGGTCTCTATCAGAAGTTGTCAACAACCACTGTAATTAAGGAAGCAGCCAGAGCACACACAGCCAGAGCTGCTGCCAAACCGAAATGAAAGCATTTTTTGTTTTCAGCCATAGCCCCAAAGGATAATAAAAAGATGGTTCTACTACACCAAGTGAGGAGCTGCAGGGACACTGCTTCTAGATGGCCCTCTCCCCATCCTTCCAAAATTATACACTGTGGGGAATCAGCAAGTTACTGTTCCTAAGTGTGCTTTCGAAGCCCATGCCCACACACCCCCTCGGAGTGCAGCCACCTGGGAAGGCCAGCCGCAAGACAGGTGGGCCCCCAACCACCATGGTGACACCAATGGAGGTGGCACCAGCTGAGCTCTGCCCCCAGCCAATGGGCTGTTCTGGCACTGCTTGGTTCAGACTGCTGATGCAGTAACACTGAATTTTTCCCCCCTTGTCCTCAGCCATGGTTTGCACCACAGCCCCACAGCATTGCCACCACCAGTGGGAGCTGCCGCATTCAGAAGAGCCGCGCCCCGCTTTCCTCCCGAGGGCAGCTGCGTTTAGGGGGCTCACTTGTGTCTTGGCAAGGACCTTGGTTCGTGGCACACGGACACCGTGCTCTTCGTGCTGCTGACAGCATGGGTGGCCTGCGCCCGTGCAGCAGCAGGTGCTGGGGAGCAGCACATGGGCTGGCAGAGCCGAGGGGGTTGGCACGGATCTTCTCAATGGTGAGACATGAGGCTTTCGGCAGTGGCTGTAGAAACTGGTGTGCAGGTTCAGCGAAGGGAAAGAAGTCATTCAGAAATTGCATGCATAGTTCTGAATTCATTCATTGAGTGGCGTTTGCCTTTCATCCTCCCCCCTGGGCTCTGTGTGCATTGCTGGCATTCTCTCCCAATCCTATATAATAATTCCCAGGTCTCCACAAGCCACTGCCTGCCAACGGAGCCCACAGTCACTGGCCCGACAGCCCGGTCACATGAAAAGTTACACACAAAGGTTTAATGCTTTCTCCTGACCCCAGCCCCTGTTCCTGTGAATCCCCTGCAGTGTTTTCCTAATCAGGTGCCGGGGAAGCTTTGCACTGAGCAGAGTGCTAAGAAGGTGGCTATTTAGCTGCAGCATTTCCAGAGTCTTTGAGCTCTCTCCTGAGCTGTAAATACAAGCAGTGGAACCAGGTGAATGTCTGACAAGGCTGCCATTCAGACCTGAAGCTGCTTTTCAACCAAAGGCACATTGTGGCTTCCTCACTTGCTCTATCCCAACTGCTGCACTAATGGTTAATTGCTTCAGCAGGTATGGAAATCACTTCTCAAAGCCTGCATATGAGGTACACAGCTATGGTCCAGTAGACCTTTAACCTTTGCTGGACATTGACAATATGTCTGTTACTAGGGAGTCAAAAAGAAAATACAGTCCTTCCATTACTGAATTCTAGATGATGCAGGTATTTAGTTCACCACACAACTTGTGAAAGTGGTAACATATTTCCTTTTGTGTCACCCTTATCCATGACATATCAGAAAAAACATGCTTTTGGAGAATCTCAAATGGAAGTGATCTTTTATTAAATGTGGATGAAAGGCAGAAATAGTCAAGGGCTGTTTCTGATATATCAGCAGTTACAGTCATTTCCTGCTATCAGTGTTATGTGAGAGAGGAGAGAGGGCAGGTATCTCCTGCAGGAAGACTTCTTGTTCTCCACCTGATGTTTTCATGTAGGATTTCACACATGGTGATGTGTGATTCATGCTCAGCTTTTGGAAGCATGGGAGTTGTGTCTGGTGGTCGGGGCCCAATGTCTCTCTGGGTTTCATACAGACCACAGAAAGAGGAGTCAGTTACACCTTTGAGACAAACTATTGGCTGTGATCAGCTGGCATTGTCCACCCTGCCACGTGGCAGCCAGGAGACCTGCAAGGAGGCTTTTCCATTTCTGGAAAGTGCAGGGAAATAGGGGAACACAGCAATCTCCAAATTGTCTTTACTTCTATGAAGTATTGTCTTCAGGATTTTGCTTGACATTCATACAGTGAAATATTTTGACAATTTCAACAAATAAGCAGGAAATGGTTTTGATTTTTGGCTCCAGTGAGCCATTTGCAAAGAAGGATAAGTCATGCAGCGTGTGCCATGTCTCTTAAATACCCTTTTTTGCCAGAAACATATGCAGCGTGTTTCCCCACGCTGTGGAAACAGTTATCATTTCCAGTCCATGGAGTCACCCTTCTCTCTCCCCACACCATCCCCAACCCCGCATCAGGCTGGGGCGAAAGAAAGCATCACTCTGAATTACTCTGCTGTTAAGCTGTTTGTGAGGAGAGGGTGCGCGTGCACACAACACACCATTCTGTGCGCACTTCTGAGAAGGGCTGTGTTTGCAGTCACCTCGCAGTGGCACACGAGAGGAGCAGCAAGCCGAGGCACCTGAGAGGCCAAGCCGCGGCTGTCTGTGCAGAGCCAGGCCCAGCTGTGCGAGCGTGCTGCCGCAGCGTGCCTTCCCGGGAGCCCTGGGCCAGGGCGCTGCGCTGGGGAGCTGCCACAGGAGCCTTTCTCTGTGCTTTCACTGCAGGTTTCAGTAGTTCGATTAGCATTTGGGTCAGAGCACACGGAGCAGCCCCAGCTGGGGTGGGAGAAGTCACACTGTGAGGCCACACTTGAACGTGGCCACTTTGCTGCAGCGCCCCGGGTACAAAGCCTGCTTGTGTGGGGCATGTCCCGTCCTGCGTCACGCTTTGGTTGTCACTGGCAGTCATGGGTTGCCGGGGGGTGACACAATAACCTCTTTATGCTTGAAAGAATAGCGGGGGGAATTGCGGGAGACCACTGGAAACATGGCAGCAAAGAAGTGGTTTGGCTTTTGTCTGTCCCTCAAGGTAAGGTGCCCAGGCTGCTGCTGAGCTGCCTCTGCTGAGCTGGAAGGATCACAAGCAAAGCATCAAGGGTTAATGCAGGGCTTTGGGTATCAGGATGGGAGAGGACTTAAAGAAACACCCAAGGAAGGCCCCATGGTATCTCTCTGGTAAAAACATGATAAAACTGCTTATTTAGGGTAGAGTTTTACAGCAGCTCACCCTGGAGTCTGGGCTGCCACAGCCTTGTCACCTTCACTGCCTTCAACACAAGAGCAGCCGCACAGGGAATCAGCTCAAAGAGCAGATCTGTCTGGAAATTAAACCATGTTTCTTAATTGCAAAACAAAAGTTTGCTTTCCTAGAATGTCTCAAAGTTTCATTCAAAGAGAACTGGAAAAATAAAAAGACTAGGAACTGAAAAAGGCCAAAACAGACAGAAAATTGAAAAAATAGTGATACGAACTATAAAAGTTACTTAAATCTCCTACTGTATCCATCACTGTCTCCTTTGCCAGCCCCTCAGCCATACACTCCACAAAGCAGTAAGCCCAAATAATTCAGATATGCTAAGCAAAGCTACTCTGAATATGGCTTCTAGCCTAATAAGTCAGAGCTTTATCCAGTTCCCATGAAAAACTTCAGGAAAGTTTCCCTCAACACTAATAGGCATAAGGCTGGATTGCAGAACAACCACATAACTTTTGACCAAAAAGTGAAGCTTTTCTAATGCACTGATAAAATATTCATGCAGGAGAATGTGGAAACTCTGACTGGAGCAGTCACATTGCTAAATATGTTTCAAGTGAGCATAATCATTTTTGAAACCACATTAATTCTCACTAGTGATGTGTGCTCTAAGGGGGAAATACAAAACAAAGTTTTTTTAAAAAGGAAAAAGCATTTATAATTTCTTTATTGTGGATGTGCAGAAAGACTCCCCCTCTGCTGCTGGGAAAACCAGTTTCTGCTCAATAAGCAGTAAAGCACATCCTAATTTTTAAAAAGCATTTGTTAGGCAAAACAGGGCTTTTTTACGATGCTTTCATTTTTTTGCAGTTGGAGTCTTTCTGTTGATGCCAGCTGCTTTAGTTGTAGGTATTTTCTGGGAGGTGGTGTCTGTCAGTCCCACGTGGGGTGTCCCCTTGGCTATCTCTCATAGCCACCCTTCTATAAATCACAGCATATTAAAAAAAAGGGGATAATGCTGACATGTGAACTAATCCCCACATCAAAGAGAGCAATTCTCCCTCCTCCAAACACCCACCCCCCTCTTTTGCTGGGAAAAGTCTAACGCCTAGAAGGTGATTTACACAAAACTTCATCCCAGTTGTTAGGAAACTTGCAGTGCTGCTTACTTGCCAGCTGCAGGAGAAACCTGGGAATCAGGGTAACCACAATAGCTAGCCTGCAGCTTCCAGCATTTGGCAATTCAGGAGAGAAAAAAAATTGGCTTGTTTCAACAAACCTGTGTATATGTTGACTGCATGGCAGAATAGGCATGCCATGTACATAGACAGATGTAAACGTGACTGGTAATGTGGGTCTGTCTGAGCACATCTGGGTCTGTATGGGCACATTTATATCTGCATGTGCTTACAAGCACTTGTACAGGCACAGGACTGGCACATACAAGACAGGCTGAAGCACACAGAAATACCTCTCTCCCTCTGCTAGGAGAAAAGAAGGACAACAGGGAATATACATTGAAAACATAAGCCCATATGGGCATCCAATAACCTAGAGATGGAGAGCTATCTTAAGCTATTCATTCCAGCTGTAGGCCTGCCTTTGAGCTAACAGTTCAAATGCTGGGAATAGACAAATAAGATGAATGCTCTGTCTGAGACAGGATTACAGCATATACTCACTGCTGCCCTTGCCTCTGCAAATGCTTCCTGTGCACTGGTTAAGCACACAAGATACTTCCAAATAATTTTCTGTCTTTGGAATGCAGCTGAAAGGAGGAAAAAATGCCTCTGTCTGGCTAGGTAACTCTATTTTCCCAACTTAATCCTTAGCCTGTGCCTGTGCTGGGCACACATCCTTCAGACATACCAACAAAGCATATGTAGCATGGACAAAGACTATGCCGGTGGTTCTGGATTCATAATCAGTAAGCAAAAATACCTGCCCCATGTGAAATTGGCTGGAGTAAAGTGCATTTCTACATGTATGCATGTGAACTAGATATTTCCACCAGTATTGTTGATTAATTCAGCTTACTGGTTGCTTTCTCCCTGCCCCTGCCACCCACACGGGCAGGCACAGATGCCCTGGGGCCGGCAGGGCCCTCCCCACCCAGGTCATCCCCTGCCCCAGGCCAAAGGGACATGAATGTCAGTCCCAGTAAGTCAACATCACTGCCAAAGAGGCACAGAGCTTCACTCCCAGTGCAAGAGAATGACCTGGAGTGGGGAACCGCTGGATTTAAAAAAAAAAAAAATGCATCCTTTTTGTAGTCCTTGGTTGGTTGTGGTCCAGCTGCACTCACTGATGCACTTCGGAGTGATTGCACAAGGGCTGAGAGGAGGAAGCAAGTAGCCAGGGGCAGTGAGACACTCAGGCAGCTCCCATGTCATGGCAAGTGCTGTCTTAAAACATTCATGAAAGCACAGCCTGAGGGAGAGCATCGGGCATGCCAAGAGACCCACATCTCCCACTCCACTGACAGGAAGGGCAAGGCATACGTGTGGGGGGAAGGCAGAGACCAAAAGTTTTGTTGTTCCAGTTCTCCCTCCACATAGATGTGCAGCTCTGCATGTGTCTGTGCCTGTCCCCTGCCCTGTGTCAAGTGGTGAGGATGTGAAAGAAACCCCAGCATGGTTGAGCCCTCACCTCCTGTACATGGAAAAACAAACACAGCCATTCTCTTGTTTGTTGATTTAGTTCACAGTGCTCCTTCCATTACAAAACCATTTCCCTGCAGGCGATGGGCTAAAACCTATTTGCTTATTATTCTGCAAAAGAAAATGATGGGTGCAATTTTCAAGCACCTCTTCTGTTGATAGACACAGAGATTGAAAGGACAGAGCCCTCCCAGCTACCTCTCAGCTGTTTTCTTGTTGAGCATAACTTTTCATGTTTTCTAGCTCAGAAACACATGCCACATGTATCTTTTTCTCCTCTCCTTGAAAGATACATCTCTCTATGGGACAGCTTTGTGCTTGGAAAGTGAAGCATGGGCTTCATCACAGGTATTTACATAGAGATGGCAGTGACCACTGAAAGCAGCATCCAGAGCTGCAATTTTCAGAACACAACATATCCCACACACCCCACTGCACCATCTATAATGAGTCAAAACCCCAGACATGAACACTTGTGAACAAGGGAGAGGTTTCCTCCTGCTGCTCAGGCTGATGGCTGCCCCAGCTCCAATTTAGGATGGGGCTCTGGGTGTGAGATACATCCTTGTTAAGGCAAACACAGAGGAAACATATCACAAGTCTCTTCTAGCCTGTTTTTTATTGAGGAGATGCACCCGTTGGCAGTTCCTGGTGCTGACTGGGACAAGTCTGGATAAAAACTGCAAGAGGAGTACCACAGTTTATCTAGAGCTAGCACCAGTTTTGGTGCTTGGCTGAATTAGCTGTTTCTACTGAGTCCAGAGCTCTTTATTTGTGCCAACACTACCACCTCCCATCATCCTCCCTCCCCAAAATAATCAAACTAGTCTCGACACCTTTTTTTGTTAGGTTAAAACACTTCTCTGCCAGCTGGTTTTTTAGATGGCAACTCTTCTGACTGGCCTTTTAGGTGGCTGGCACTTTACACTCCTCACAAATCCAAGTCAACTGCATTAAAAAGTGAATTTACATTGCAGGGCTGTGGGGGGAGGGTACCCCAGGCAATGTCAAAGAAAAAGTGGATCAAAAAGAGCTGCTAGTATTGGATACGTGGGCTGTCTTTTCAGCTGCTTTGGGCAACGTCCTTTCAGCACAAGAAAAGCTCAAAAGAATTCAGTTAATCTGTTGTTAAACAGAGCCTGTGATGGGAGACTGGTCTGTCATCATCCAGGCAGGGAACTGAGCCTGTCTGCAGTGGCTGGGAGCTCCTTTGCCCTTTCCCAGCATTTCATATCCATAGTGGCAGTGAGTTCATGGACTGGCACCTTGCTGGCCTGGCATGGACTGTCTCTCAGCCTTGTGATGCCAGGACCACTTCCCTCTGACTGCTGTCAGGGGAAGCAGCAGCTCACAGCACATGCACTACAGAGCACAGCACACCCGAAGGCTGTGGCAGCCAAAAACCCCTCTCTGTAACTCTCCTGCTTCACACAAGCACAGAAGTGCCTTGCAGGGTGCTGGCAGTGGCTGACCTGCTGCTGGTGGTGATTTCAAAGAGATAGGACGTCAGCTGAAGTCCTCAGGCAGGGGCTTTGGCATGACTTTCAGTTATAAGTATGCATATAGAGATTAAGAGCAGCCTGGCCCACACAAAGGTGTGGCCCCATGATGTCCCACAGCCTCAGTGCTCAGTGCCACAGCACAGCTCTGAATGTTGTGCCCATAGGTTTGCCAGCCTACAATTTACCACATGAGGAATATCACATGCATACTGCTTCCACCTAAAATGAATCCCTCCTTCCAGCTGGGAAAAGGTCTTTTACCTTCCTCAGAGTGGAGGATCCCATATATCTCTGCAGAGTAAAACAGCCATTCTTTTTTTAATATTTAAAGACATTACTTCTTTTCTGTTCATGTGTCACATTTCAGTGTCTTCTAAACAAGAGGGAGCTTAATGTTTTTGTATAACCTTGAACTGGCTAGTACACAACTTTTATTGCTTCATCCTTGAGCTTCCATGAGCTACATTATGTTCTACTATGAACAGAACGTCCTACTTAGGATTGTGTGGCACATGCTTTGGTTGCAACAGCTTTTATTGCTTTCTTTGGCCTGCATGTACATGTAGTTGTATGCATACATACACACGTATGTGCTCATTTCTAACTATGAAATGACACAATGAAAATTTCCAATTCCGAAAAAAAATTTTAGTTCATTTCCTTCCTTCTCCACTGCTCTTCAGCTAAGCACACTGGCAGTGTGTTCTAAGGAACAGGGTAATTCCCCTTTGTGACTCATTTCTAAGGTCTCCCAGGCAGGATTCAATATGATGGTGTCAGCGGTTGCTGCAAGAGCTGTTTAAATGTCTCTGCACGTAGTGGGCAGTGAAGTGCTAACCTCGGGCAGCAGTGCTAGGAACGTCAGGGTCTGTTTAATATTCACTGGGAATCTTCCTAAAAAGTCAGTCTAACTCCCTACGGTTTTGTGAACTGGCTGAGCATTACCATGCAGATGTTTCAGCTTTTATTTTAGTGCATGAGGAGCATTGTCCTGTGAAATGGAACTTTCTGGGTTTGTTTTAATGGCAGACTGTAATTTGATTTTAAATTATCTACTGTCAAGCCTTTCACAAGTGAATCGAACACACATGCATTTTCTCCATAACAAATTCGACTGTCTGGAGAAACAAAGGTTGGCAATTAAACTCACAGCAGTTGATAAGGATGGTGCCTAGGCAAGGCCGAAAACCCCAACAAGTTAGAGCCTTAATTTCTGGATACTGACCAAAACCAAACCCTTGACTTGGTGCAGCTTGCCCATTCTGGATAATCTGGCTCTTTGATTCCCCAGAGAGGTTGCTGGGCTGTCCTGTGGGAAGTCAGCACCTTGGTGTGACAGGGAGGGTTGCCAAACAAGCAGACACCACTCCAGGGTAACCAGCTATGCCAAGTCAAATGCGTAATTCAGAAAGGTTACGGTTTAATATGGGAGATCTATTTCACTCCAGCCAGTGCATGAGTTCCCAGCACCTTTTTTACTTTGAAATACCATTAATTAATATTTATCAGATGTAAAATGTGACACTAGCTACTTGGTAGAATATGCCTTTAAGCATTGTATTGTTATTCCTTTTTAAGCATATCTACAGACAGTCAGGCTGAGGCAGGTGATTGCCAGTGTCACCAACAGCAAACACCCCTCAGCTGGAGGCAGCTTTTAAAACTCTTCCAGGCCTTAAACTGGACTATCCTCAGTGCAGGACAAAGCCCATTAGCAGGAGACTGGGACCTGCCACATTACCCATGGCTGCTTACATGGCCACATGGTTTAAGAAACACAAATCATCATGTAGTGATTTTTTCCTATGGTGTCTTTGCTCCAAACTCACCTGGATGTTTGGAAAGCACCTCTGCTCGTCTCTCTCTGCCATGACCTTCTTTCATACCACTGCTCAGCTGCCCACGGGGAGGTGTGCCAGGGCAGACAGGCCATGCTGTGCCTTACTGTGCTGTGCCTGGGCAGCATGGGGCACCCTCACTCCTCACTGCTGGGGTGCACATGGGGCACCCTCACTCCTCACAGCCCCCTGGCTGCCCTTGCTGTGTCACTGAGAAGCAAATCTCTTTGGCCCCTTGCTGGTGCACAATCCCGGTGTCTAATGTGTTTGACAGTGCTGGTACCTTGAGAGCACTGTGGCAGGGGCTTCCCAGCAGTTCAGCTCCCGAGGCCACAGCCTCTGGATAACTTCCACTCCAAATGTATGTCACATTTCCTTCCAGTGAAAGCAAAATATTTACACGAAGCCAGGGTCACCTGGCGGCCACTGTGCTATCGCAAGCTGGAAGCGGCTGCGATACTGGGAACGGAGGGGTGTGAGGGCGGAGGGAATCGGTGTGGGCCTCCAAAGTAAACGATGCAGCTGGCGGGCGCTGCTGGGGGTGGTGGGCACCAGGGAGGTGGGCACGATGGAGGTGGGCTGGCAGCAGGGCCTGCGGTTCAGGGACAGCAGGCCAAGATGGCAATGGCAGAACAGAGCCAGTTCCAGGGGCGAGGGAAAGGAAATCCTCAGCGTCTGGACAGACACGTCCAGCATCCCCACCAGCCACCCTTCCCACCAGTCCCCCTGCAGCCCCAGCATGTTCAGTACCTGAGGCTGTGGCCACACCAACCTCACTGCTTTATGTGCCTTCAAGGAGTTGTTGGAAATACTCCTCCTGTTCTTCATGAGTGCTTTGGGCCCAGTTCAACCATCCTGGACGTTGCTGGGCTAGACTTGCCCTATGAAAATGCATTGAATTCAGTGTTTTAAACTTGTAAACTTGAACTACAGGACTCCCAGCTCCTGTATTCCCAGACACGCAAGAGAAAGGCTGGCTGTTTCCCATTATGGTAGCCTGCATACAAGAAATCTTCTTGAGACAGGTCTTCCCACCTTCTCATGGCCTCAGTCTCTCCCATATGCTGCCAGAATGTCCTTCTTTATCCCATATTTCACCACTGATCAGCACCTGAAACTTCCGCTGCGTACTGTAACACATGTACGTGAATCATGGACAAAGTGGCTGGCAGCTCCTGGCTGTCCACCATCAGATACCACTGACTTCTCAGTTCCCACTGTCCCATTCCCTGACAGGCATTTGCCCAAAGTGATGACCCATGCCAGGGTTTCACATGTGAGCAATGGCATGTGGACTCTGGAAAGCCTGCACCAGGCAATAAACAAAATGGTGCTCGTTTCACATGCCTTGAACCCACTCTGAGGACATGAGGACTCTGAGCCTCCCAGCACCTGGTTTGCTTCAGAAAGCCTTTACTCACCTGCAAAGATAGATGTCAGTGTCAGGAGTGAGCCACAGTGGAGCTGTGCTGAGCCCCTCTGATCAAACAAGCCCATAAGGAGTAGCAGGGGGGTTGTATAATCCCACAAGCTCTTCTGCTTTTGTTATGCTGCTGCCATCCTCGCAGCAAGGTTCACGTGTAGGCATGTGGAGTGACCAAAATATTAAATGGTATTCCAGTTATTCTTCGCTGTCTAAGGGAGAGGTAATTGCACTTTTTGCATCCAATCATTTTCCATTGTTACTTCTCATAATGATTATCAGAGTGTCAATATCTGAGATGTCATTATTAGACTAAAGCTGAGGAGAGTGGCACTTGGCCACTTGGGAAATATAGTTTTCTCCAGCTTTGCAGAGAAGTTTCTTTATGCCAATTACTAAGCTATTAGGTATGCAAGGCATAACTATAGCAGAAGGGGATTTCTGTGTGGGAGGAGCAGTATGATTCATATTGTCTCACCAGCCTTGCAAAGCAAAATGTCCAGTCATACGCTTTTGTGATGCAGCCACTCATTTCCCCGCCTTTATTTTGTACTCGGGCACAACCCCAGTGCACTGGGACCTGGGAGTCAGCAGAGCAAGCTGCAGGAGAATCGGTCGAGAAAACAGGAAGCACTGAGATGACCTAATACTCAAATAGCATTTTCCTCATTGGGAGCGATGTCCAGAGCATGGCCAGGGGGAGGAGGGACAGAATGCTGTTCTCAAGCACCTGATTAGCACCTCTTGCAACAACTCCTTGAGACAGCTGGCATGGAAAGTGGTAACAGGAATGCTATCCCAGCTTTGGAAACTTGCCTGCTTCACAACCAACACAGTAGCACTGTCTGGAGCACAGACCGTGGCTGAATATCATTCTCATAAGCACCTAATGCATTGCAGTGGTGGTTTAAAGGGGTTCATTAATGTAGCTGAGGCAGAAGTTGGCAATTGCTGGATGTTTATTTTGGAGCAGCCTTGAGGAATGTACCAGCCTTCATTTTCTGGGGTTGCAAAGGAGGATGGTAAGAGCAGAGAAAAAGCACTGATTTCAAGAAATGATATTCTAAGCTGAAGACCTACCTGAGAGTTAATTGCTATCTTACAGGGGAAAATACTCCTTGAAATGCTACACTTGTGCATTAAAAATTAAATTATCTCAGGACCCTTTATTCTTTTCCTCTCCATAAAATTAAAATTTAAAGTAAATCAAAAGAATTCCTGATGTTTTAACATATATGCATGTTCTCTGTGTATGTATCAGCTGGCTCTTCCCAATTATGTCCCTGAGAAAAACCCAAGTGATCCATAACAAACTTCCACATTTTCAGGGACCACAAAAAGCAGAATGCCTTCATCTTACTCACATGGAGACTGGGCCTACTCCAGTCATCACTGCCAGTATACAAGGATTTGGTTTTAGCACCTTCCTGACAACACAAATGGCACAGAGGAGGCAAATGCTTTCCAGCCTTCTTCTTATAGGCTGGCTCAGAGAGACAGAACTTTGCACACCTTAGTGTGATATGGCAGCCTCATAGCTCACTATCATTAAACACAGAACTAGCACGAGTCTTTACATACTTTCATGGGCTTCACACATTCTTTTCACGTGTGTTACTGACATAAAAATTACACTATTGTAGATATGTTTTTGTGAAGTCAGCTAAAAGGCAGAGTGCATGTGTCATATTTGCAGTATTTTAGCCACCCTGAAGAAAAGATGGGGAAGAGGGCAGGCTGCAGCTTGCTTTCTTAATAACATGCAAAACCTTTAAATCTCAGGTTACGGTAAGTGTTTTGGCTCCAAACTCCAGCTATGAAGTAAATAGCCCAAGGACTCTCCCTAGAATTGTAGTGGCAAATTTCAGTAACATCTAAAGTGCAATGATGAAGCTCCTCTGTGCCAAAAGAACCTGCTGGCTATAAAATATCAAAAATGACACTTCTGAAATAACTAATTTTAAGATCTCCTATATTAAAAGCAACGTCACCAGCAGGCATCACCTCACCTCCTTCTGGAAATGCCTTGGGGCTGAGACTTGCCCAATATCCCTTTGTTACAGCATATGGGTCCTACCTGCTGGCAACTTTTGTGCTGTCCTCTGATGCACACTGGCTCTGTGTGACCCACTGACTCTAGCATGATCTCTGACAAGCCTTCTGCCAGCCCTTGCAGCACAAGGGAGTGCTCAATGGAAGACCAGACTGACCACTTCTGGGGTCTAACCCACTAGGGTGTGAGAAAGCTCTTGTAATGTTTTACCAAAGGGACTGAACTCTACAAAAGCCTTGAAAAATGTAACTCCCAAGGTAATGTAAGGACATATAATACCTGATAAACCTGAAAAAAAAAAGAGTCTAAAGGTGTTAAGGGTTTTTCCAGCAAGTTTCATAAGGGAGTGCAATTAGGCCTTACATAGCCTAAGCTTGGCCATGCTGCAAGTGTTTAATGGGGCAGTATCCAGTAAACAGATAAATTAAACTGTGCCAGCATGAAGAGGTCATTCTCCTCAGAGCACCTAAGTTCTCCTCCAAATGGGAGCACTTCCTTTTTCCAGATTCATATACAACATGATGGCTCAGGGCCTTCCTAGAAATGGAAAGCCTCATTCTTCCTCACTTTACTCTTTCAGTGAAAACACACATGATGAGAAACCACACACACATGCAGAGGGCTGCTGAGAGCCCCAGTGTGGGCACAGAGGGTGTGTCTGAATGAATGGACACACAGAGGTCTCTGTGTAGTAAGAATGTTTACTGTGTGTAGTGCTGGGAATCACATGCTTGATTCCAGATGAACCCACAAGAGTGGCTGTCAGATGTTGCAATATAAAGATCTTTTCTTGTATGTCAGAGCCTTAAAGTTTTGTGCCATTGGGATGATGTCAGCTGGAGTTCAATGATGAAACAGGCTGCAGGTAGGAAAAAAATTCTAAATCATTTTGTGTAGAGGACTTCTGCAAATAGTATTAAGGTACCTTCAGCAGACCAAGCCATTGGATCTGAGTGAGTCCTTATATAACTGATTTTTCTAATTAATGCCTGTTTGACAGAGTGGTAGACAAATCACCAGATTGCCCTAGTTGGGTATGAGCCCCTATCCCTGTTTTGCCTGAGGCAAAAATGTCCAAAAATGCAATTTTAGGTAGGCAGATTCAACCCTCAAAGTATTTGGCACCTTACACCAAACTACACACTGGCCACATGTTTTCTCTAAAATCAGCTGCAGCAAGGTTCTGGTGCTGTCTCAGTCATGTCTGTTGCTCAGTGTTTCAGAAATGACACAAAGGGTCATGTGGGTTGCTTCCCTCATGTTGAGAAAGAAACTCAGGCCAGGTTAGATGAGCTGCATATGGAAAGGAAACTGAGGGCACACAGGACAAAGGGATAACAGATTCTTAAACTGACTTCACCTTTGATGTTCTGCAGTTGTTTGAAGGAGAAGGCAATGGGAGCTTTGTCACAGGCATGAGAGAAAGTTTATTTTAGAACCTTTGAGAAAAAATGTCTTGTTGAAGACACTATTCTGAGAAATTAATTCATTTAACATCAGCAAAATTCTACAATATTTTCCTCCCTGTGTGGTCTTTTCTCATATACTATTCCCACTCAGACAATGTATTTTTGATGGGAAAGTAGTCATACTTTCTACTTTTCCATTCTCTGCTGGCCTCCTTAAGATGTCCCATTGTAGATTTGCATCAGATGACTATCATGGTAATTTATAGCTCAAGTAAAATCAACAAACTTTTCCTCTCTTCTTTAAGGCATTCTAGAAAGCCCAAGTGCCTTGTTGGCTAGCTCCTTGCTGTCTCCCAAAAGACCTTTCTTCATTTTTTTGATGTTAGCTCTGTGCAAGGATTTTTGCATGCACTCCTCTCTGACTCAGTAATTCTTGGGTCTTCCTAATAATTTCATCCCTTCTGCTCCTGTGACTTACACCAAGCTGGAAGGTGGGGATGAGTTCCTCCCCAGCTTTTCATTTGTCAGGTTTTGCTGCCTGTAAGGATGCTGCTGGTCTTTGATGTGAGGATGGGCATTTGGAGTAAGGCTGATAGGGATGTTCTCCAAACTTGACCTGGACAGGGAAATACAATTCCCTTAGAGAGGTTTCTTTTGAGAAGACTACAGGCCCAGTTATTGTCCAGGTGTTCTATAGCTGGATGGTTCAGGCACAGATATAAATTGTTATATGTATATATATATGTTATATATAAACTGATTATATGTGAACCCGTACTTTTTCTGAAGCTCAGGTGACATTTAGGATTTCACTCTCCTCCTGAACTTCTTAGTGTGAAGGAAAAAAAACCAAACCAAACCAAACTACAAATCCATGCCAGTTTCAGCACCTTTGCCCTTACGATTGACAGCTTTCCTCCACTGCTGGGTTGAGACCGCTGCAAGTGGGAATTCCTTCTCCTGAATTAATTAAATCTGTATTGTTACTGCCTTTGATCTACTGCCATAGGAACCGGAATGAGCACTGGAAAACCTCCATTTTTGTCCATTTCTTACACAAATAGGTCTGGACAGACTATTAAAAGGATCATTTAGAAGATGGTGGGCAGAATAGTCCCCTCCCAAAGCTGCCCTTGAGACTGACAGTTTCTGTGGAAACTGCATGGGAACAGTTACAGACCTCTAGTGGCTCTGTTTATATAGCTCATCCATTTCCTAATTGCTCACCAGTACAGTATTTTGGAAAGCCATACAGAGATTTCCCATAAGGATTACAACATGGTGTCATTTCTTCTCTGCATTTCCCATCCCGTTGTCTGTTTGTTTTATTTTCCTCACCATAACATCTGTCCCACATCGCTGAGAGATTTCACAATTGGAAACCTGCTATAAATTATGACACAGAGTTAAAGGACTTCAGTGTTTGCTCTCTGCTATTTTTTTCAAGGGACTTTGGGTTAGCCACCTCTTTAAAATAAGCCTTTTGTTTTTTTTGGTTTTTTTTTTTTTTTCCTGCTATTTATATACTAGTGTTTGTAAAAGCTGTCTTTGGAAACTGAAAAGGAAAAAAAAAAAGGAATATTTCTGTCCTTCCTGCTTGTATCCTTTTCCATTTATCTTCCATTGAGTTTCTAGAGAAACACAAACTTCTGTAAGTGCTTGCATAAAATAATCTTTAGCAAGCTCTGTCCCTAATGGCCTGCAGGGAAACTGATAAAAAAAAAATGTTTCTCACAATTCTGTTTCCCAGCATCTGACACTGTGGAAGCTTTAAGGCTCCAAGTGCCAGCCTGTGTCACTGCTGCCAAGGCTGCAGGCTGAACTGGCCTCTGGTTCCAACCAAAAGGGAAGCAAGAGTCCTGAATTATATCAAGGACAGGCTATTCTGGTTGGTTCTACAGGAGGCTGCAATCCTAGAACAGTCAGAGTGACAAAGTTTCAGCTTAGCACACTGTTTTGTACTGATCAATCAAGGTTAACGTCACATATCATCACCATGGGGAACCAGAGACATTTAAATGAGAGATCAAACATACAGGACTATATTCTCAAAATCCAAAGACATCTGAGTCTTTGGTGACCTCACCTGTCACTGCAGCCTTTTTTCCCTGAACCAGAAAGCAGCACACGTAGCTCCTTTGGCTCTCACTCACAAATGAGAGCACTGCAAACCACAAACATGGAGCACTTGCAATGCTCCACAACATCAGCCTTGCTTCCTCCAGCAGCCAGGAGAGAATCAGAGATTTATATGGCTGGGAGGAATCTCAGAAGATCACTTAGTCCAGACTCGTGTCCCAAGGCAGGATCATTATACTTATGTCACACTTGGCAAAAGCTTGTCTAATGTCTTCCTAAAAGCAGGATGGCGATTCCACACCCTCTCCAGATACTTCTGTAATTATCCTTACTGTCATCTTCTAACATCTGATCACAATCTCCTTGTCTGTAGTTTAAGATCATTACTTGTCCTATCCGTCTTCTATATGGAGAACAATTTATTCCCCATTTCTTCCAAGCCACCTTTCACACATTTGACAGCAGTAACCCTATCTTGCCCCAGTCTTCTCTATACTTAAGAAAGTAAATTTGTTCATTCTTCCCTCCCAGCTCTGTTTTTCAAGACCTCTGATTACCCACAGTTGCCCTATGGACCTTGTCTTGAGCACAGCACTCAAAGCTGGACATCACACTACAACTGCAGCTTCACAGAGAACTGAGTAGAATGATTATTTGTAGGGTACATCTCTAAGCACATATCCTAGTAAAGCACTTGTCTTTTTTGCATTAGCAAGTAACTCATGTTTGCATTGTGGCCTGGAACATCTTTCAGATCTTTTTCTGCAGTGCTGCTACTCACACAAAAATTCTCTGCCCTAGAATTAATTATTCCTGGTGATGCCCAAGCATAGAAACTGACAACTGTCCTTACTGAAATGAATATTATTTTTAAGGCCATTTGTCTAAATATTTTTTAATTGCAGCTTTATTTTTCAGATTACCCATAGTACCCTCCCAGATCTGTGGTAGCCAAGAATGTAATATTTTCTATTCCATTGTCCAAGTCAAATCAGACTGACCCAGTAGATTCCCACCACCTCTTCTTGATCCATCTTTCCCTTTTAAAAGTATAGCTGATAACTATTCTCTTCATGCAGTTTTCCAATCAGCATTCCATCATCCCAGACCAGCTCCATCTATTACAGATTCCCTTGATTAAATTTGCTTTGGAGTATCATGATACACTGTGACAAAAGCCTCACCATCAAAATATAGGAATACTATTGCTTATCCCTTATCAATGAGGGTTCTTTCTTCTGTCATGAAAGGAAATTTGGCCTGATTTACACAATTTGTTTTGGACAAATCTATGCTGGCCATTATTCATCTCTCTGTTTTGTTTTAGGTGCTTACCAAAGTTTAATTGTCTGTTCCAGTATTTTTCCGGGAATTGAAGTCAAACTGAACAATCTGTAATCCCTGGCTCCTCCTTTTTTCCCTTTTAAGGACCGGAACTACGTCTGCACTTTTCCAGGCTTCCAAGTATGATCTCTGGGCTCCATAAAACATCCCAGGAGCTGGGTGAGGTTACGCTTAGAGCTTTTGTGGTTAAATAACTGGCTGTAGCAATTACTCGAGCATGAAATTGATCTGGCCCAACCGACTTCAACACTATCTGAAGGATTTTCTGATCTAGCCTTGTTCTAGTTTTGTGATCTCACCCACCTCTGTCATTGACATTGATTGCAATATTTGTCCGAAGTGATAACAAATGCAAAAAAAGTATGAAGCACCCTGGCACCCTAGCCAGGAACTGTCTGGAGCCTTTCTTCCCCAATGGGCAGCATGTTTTCAGTCACCTACATCTTCCTCTTGCTGCTGAAGTAGTGATGGGAAAAGTAATTGTCAGTTAAAGTCTCCTGCTAATTGGCTCCCATTTTGCTGCATGACCTTTGTGATTTTATTGTCATGTATCTAGCCCAGCTTCTGCATGCTCATTTCCCCAAGCCTGAGATCAAAGAAGAGCTGATGATTTCTCAAAGTAGATCTGCTACTACATCACCTATGAACTCTGCAGTTTTTGGATTGCTGATGCTTGTTACTGTTCTCTCCAAGGTGCTTTTTTAATAACTAGAGCTTTTCCCTTGCCCAGGGTCCAAAATTACATGCCTTTAGTTACTGAGGAAGTGGTTTTAATGGAATCACTACTGGTTTTCTTGGTCTAGGAAGGACCAGAAGCCTGATCTTTGTTTCCATCTCTTACCAACTGTTAAGCTCTACCTGGGAACATTCAGTCTCTGCTGGTCAAATTTTGTTTAACCTCCTGTCCTTACCATAAATGATGAGTGTAAGTAATAATATTTTTAAACCCATATCGGAATTTTACATGGTCCCGAATTCTGGAAGTGTTTACAGCCAGAAGCATTCTTCAGGTTCATCTCAGCTGCTCGTTAGAAAACTATCTTTTGTCATTTGGGTACTTTTTTTTTTGCTTGCTTCCCTCAGCTGGCCTGCCAAGCTTGAAGGCAGAACAGAATGAAGGCTGATGGAATGGGGAATATATTTTTATAGTCAGATGTATGAAAAACTTCACTGGTAATTTAATTGATTTCATTGGTAATTTAATGCCTGTAATGACTGAAATCATGCCTGCACAGAAGCTCTAACTTACCTGCCACTGTCACATATTCTTCTCACCAGTAAAGATACTCAAAAGCTCCCCGCTGAAGGCAGCTGAAGCAGTACCACCAACGCTGTAAATACAGCAGTGTTGCACTGCTATAATGGTGCTCTGTCAAAAGAGCAGCCTGAGCAGCCAAAAGGGGAAGGAGTTCAGCCAGCCCTTCTGTTGCCCAAGAGGAAGCGAATTTCAGAGAGTGCTTCAGTTCCCTTTGGTTATGATTCACCACAGATGAACAGCTAAAACATCAGTTGATAGTAAGGCCATGCAAACAGGGACTTCCAGAAGTGGAGACTCAGAGGAAAAAGCAAAGAAAGCTGGCCCCTTGCCTAGCTGTGAGTCGCCTTCCTTCCCATTATGCTGCTTTTGTTTTTAGGGTTCCTGTGTGTTTTGCAGAGTCAGCCAGTTGCCAGAGAGGAGAAGAAAGCCTTGCATGGGTTTTAGTTATGCCTCAGACCCCAGGCACCACCCAGACCCTACTGCAGGACATGTTCACTACGACCAGCTGCTGTTAAACCAAAGCAACCTAGATCATAAATCAAGTAACAGAACACCCTGCTGATAAACTGCAGCATATGGAAACTTGCACAATATTTATGGTTTGTTACAGGTTAACACTAAAAGTAGAAAACCGTAAGGGCTGTGTTGCCCTCTTCCAACAGAGTTCTTATCCAATCTTATCATGATAATTTTCCATGACAAAAAAATTCTCTCTTTTCAGCCTGGACAAATTGCACCAATATCACAATATTCCCTGTTCAGCCACCCTTAATGTGCTTTCTGGTGTGAATTTGTTGTGCTTTCAGCCACTGGATCTTGTTTTGACTTGTCTTACTTCTTCCACATGTCAATATGCATAAATAATGTGTGATTCTTGTGTAAAGACCCTGATACACAGAGGCCCTTAGTGTATCACATCTAAAAAGCAAGAGAGCATGACAGCAATGATTCCAGTCTTTATGAAGAATTGTTGGAGACTACTTGTCAAGAAACGAGTGAAAAAACACAATACTTGGAAAGAAGGAAGAGAAGGGTGCTGTCAACCTGACAAAGGCAGGCATTAAATAACCCAAACAACAGACCAGTTTTCCACTGTCCTGCACTTGTTACCGCTGTTAATACCAGGTACAAAATTAGTATAAAGTGAATTAAGCCAGACAGTGCTATAGGGTAATGGGTGAGACTGACAGAAGACTACAATGACCTATCTTTCCATCTCTATTTTACAAATCCATCAAGCAAACAAAGCCTCACTGCACTTGGGTTTGCCTGCTCTGCATGAGACCCCAAATGAGTGGAGATGTGTGGGATGAATGAAGGGGCAGCATGCTACCATTTGTGTGCCCAAACACACATGAATATATGACACCAAGGTTCATGAAAGGTCCTTAAAAAGTTTCTCCTTACCAGTATGTCCCATTATCTAAACCTGCGTTTATTGAGGAATGCATTTATTGATTCAGATTATATTAGCAAAACCAGCCTCCTGTTTGCTAACGTGTGTCAGCCTGGCAAATTAGGGGTAACAGTGACATCCCACCCCACAGTGTCTCATCATACCTTTGGGTACAGTCCTGCTGATGAAATTTGAGATAAAAAGACCAGAGGGTGGGGAAATGAGAGTGAGGGTTGTGCTAGATGCCAAACACCTGATCCCTCTTCAGAAGAAATCCCTCAGCAAAAAAAAAAAAAAAANTTAAAACAGCCTGCAGAAGGATGGGCTGATACCTGAAGGAGATTAAACCAGTAAAGCTGTATTGAGGCTGAGCTGCCATGTGTAAAATCCAGCACTCTCCAATGCAGCAAAGGTCCCTGTGCACTCCTATGACTGGAGGAGAGGGGAAACTACTCAAAGTAGGAGAAGAGATTAATAAAAGCATATTTGCACATTTAAAACCTGCACTTATCTTTGGAAATAGCTAGCTTTATCCCTTGCAGTACAAGTGAGCAGTCCCTGTCATCACCTGCATAGCAAGAATGGAATTCTCGGCCAGAGGGAAGTATTAAGGTAGGGAGAAAGACCTCAAGGCGAGGGAGGCTAAAATATTTATTTACAATAATAGATTGCTTTTTAGTAAGAACTATGAGGTGGCTTTCCAAAACCTCCTTTAGGGTCTATGAAAGAAAGGAACAAGTGAAGCCATCAAAAATCCTTAAAAAATTTATGCTAGGTCTGGTGGAGTTTTGCAGAGACAACGTGCCATTTGCCACTGCTGCTCCACCCCAGTGCCCAGAGCTGTTGTGGCTGGCATGGCTGCAGTCACACCACCCCTCTCTGTCCCCACAAGAAAGTGAGTGCTCATCTCATGACTCTGTGAGTTAGAGGCTGCATGGGGCAGGTGCTCACTTCTGTTTTGTGGTCCATCATTTATGCAGACTTTCAAAGTGGAGCTCTGGTAAGCAATCTGGTTGATTTTCAGATTGAAGGAAAAAATGTACTGTCTATTACTGCGCTCTCCCACTGTGTTGCCAGCAAGGGATTAAGCCCTAGCCTGGTTTCCTCTGCTGAGCACAGACCTGGAAAGCTTTCCTGTGAGCTTGCAGCCTCCTGCATTCTCCAGCTCTTCAATATATCTGCACTCACTGAGACATGTTGTGGTGGGATTCTTTGCTCCTGAGGCAGCCAGCACAGGCCAGTCAGAGGAAAGGCACTTCCCAGAGATCCCAAGGAAATAACTGTGTGAGGTTTAGCCAGGCAGCACTTTGTTTCTTTACATGACTCTTCCCAAATCACATGCTCGCTCTAGTTTTGTAAAGGCAGATCAAATGAAGTAAGCAAAACTACTTCCAAGGCAAACATTTTACATTTGCATTCATACTTGACGTCTGATGTCCCTGAGGTCCATGTGTCCTATTTAACTTCTATCTTGCTATTTCTCAGAAGGCTGGATGAGCTGAGAGGAAGAAACAATAATGGGCTTTCACTTGGAGCCTGTACTTCTCTCAAGCAGCACCCTTTGCTGAGTCTCCAGCTTGCTTTACAGATGTTTAAAGGGTTGATTTAAAAAAACTTACAGGAAAACTATTATATATGTATTTCTATCAAACATTTTGCAAGGAAATTATTCTTCCCATCCCCACTTCAATAAAAGAATTTTCCATCATGGGGGTGTCAGGAGAAAGAGAGTGAAATAAGATAACTCTGCTCAGCTTGCCTCAATTTAATGAGCTCCTTCAGGCCTTATCACTCACTGTGTGCTTTTCCTCATTGTAAACTTCTTAGCCTCATCAAAAAGAGCTCCTTTCTTTTTTTTTCCATTCTTTTTTTTTTTTTTTTTTCCAAATCAGACTCTGTTTGATCAGCCCTTTCCCCTTTCTTTCCACAATCCCCCACATCACGCTGGAACTGGTACCAGTGGTGCATGTCAGCATGCCGTAGCAACAGAGAGATTAAAGGAACTACCAGCTCCAGAGGACGGGCCGGCTCGGACTTACTAATTAACTTCAGTGAAAGAAGTGAATGAGAACAGCCTTTTCTTTTGGGCAGAGGAGGCCCTAGAGGTAGATGAAGGAGTCCAGCTAAATGAAGGTTTCCCTCCCCCAAAACATATGTCAACATTCAGACCAATCCTTTCTTAATAAGACTTTGTGTATGTACAGGGTTTGTATGGATGGGAAAAGGCTGACAGCAGTCAAGCCTGATGCAGAAATACACGGATGAGAGTGAAGTCAAACATGGCTGCCCCTGCTTCACACCCAGCCTCCTCACACTGCTGGGACTCATGCATCAGATGTTGGTCACCCTTGAGAGGCAGATCCACGTGTGGCCGTGTGGGATGTGCATGCCCCAGGGCACCAGCTGGTGTGCCACACTGCCGCCCACTGTGCCACACTGCCGCCCACTGTGCCACACTGCCGCTCACTGTGCCACACTGCCATTCACTGTGCCACACTGCCATTCACTGTGCCACACTGCCGCCCACTGTGCCACACTGCCG
>VZTR01032803.1:296501-316893 GCA_013400775.1 Chaetops frenatus
CCCCCTTTCATATTCTTCATATTAACTCCAAAGTGTAATTTTTGAAAAGGGTCCGAATGTTGTACATCTACAGAGAATCCTCCAGTGGCAGATAACCTAAAGGCAAGCAAGATTCACATGTGAATGCATCTTAACCTCAAGCCTCTTCACTTGTTTCTTCAAAATATTGCACGCAGTCTTTGGAATTTTCCTTCACAACCACCTCCCAGGTGGCCTTTTTATCACCTCAGGAAACCTCTTACAATTTCTGACATCTCTGCCCCCGTGGTTTCCCATGTTGCCGATTTCAGAGTTACACACATCAAAGTGATGAAGACACACCTCACTCTAGGGACAGAGAAGCATTATCACTCCCAAAAAAATCATGTGCAAACTGTCCAGTTCAGCCACTGCCCTTGAGAAACAAATTATTCCTCAATCTGACAGACTGAGGATGTTTTTCCTGTTATTTCATCTAATGTTTTCCTTTGTTTAATTTAAACTGATAGGTTTTAACTCTCTTTTCTTGTATCTTATGAAAGGACTCCATCATCTTTTTCTGTTTATCCATGAAGGAATGGATGAGGTCATTTTCTATTTCCCTCCATACCATTGTTTTGAATGAAGAATGTGTTTGTGGCTCTGCAGTCTACACACATAGAACAGAGAGAGAGAACAGAGAGGCATAAATTAAAAAAAAAAAAGAAAAATCAAAACCAAACACAACAAATAAAAGAAACTGAAAGGAAAAGGAGTGAAAAGGGCAAAGAGAAACTCAGAAGTATACAAAGCATATGTACAGATGTGTGTGAGTTCATGTACACCGGCATACTGAGGCACGCTCTCCCTGTCACCCGAGAAGCAGGGCAGATGCTCAGCTGTTTCTAATACACAGCATAGAAAACCTCTAGCTGAGAAACATTTTGCTTTGACAGTGAGTCATCCATGAGAAAAATGTGGGTGTAGCTTTCAGGGAAGGGGCTGGGGGAGGCTTATGAAGTCTAATTTTGCAAACCCCCATATAGAAAGATGCATGACGTTGATCAAGACACAAAAGCATGTCCCTCCCTCCCTCCCAGCCATGACTGAGGGTAATCGGCTCCCATTAGAGAGCTTGATTGCAACACTTGTCCTGTGCTGGATGTGTCCTGCCCTGAGAGACCCCCGGAGAGGGACAGCGGGAAATCTCAGGTTTGGCCTCACCACGGTAGCCCCAGGCACAAGACACTGCTGATACCAGCTTTGAGCAATGCCTGATGCAA
This sequence comes from Chaetops frenatus, assembly GCA_013400775.1. Classification (NCBI taxonomy): domain Eukaryota; kingdom Metazoa; phylum Chordata; class Aves; order Passeriformes; family Picathartidae; genus Chaetops; species Chaetops frenatus. The sequence continues at coordinate 297,743 of VZTR01032803.1, forward strand.
GGGCCTACCTGTACTGGCCTCACCTTGGGCACTGCTGATCCCCTGGAATTTTTCCCAACTCTTCTCTGACTGAATTTTATACAGTTCTGACACATCTGCAGTTATGCTCATGTTTTACCTAAGCATCAGTTGGTCTCGAGGGCCAGGCTTCTGCTGCTGGATAAATGTTTTTAAATCTGGAGTAGGTCAGATTTCCTTTGGGGTCAATGAAACCTGGTCAATGAGGCCAGGCCCACAGGACTGAGGGTTTCCTTCCAGCCCCTTCTTCAGCACAAATACCAAATGAAAATACCAGGAGCCATTATCCCAGCACATCTGTAAGCAGAGGCTGGGAACTGTAAACACCTTCTCAGGTTGTGAAATGCCCATTTATTCTCCCGAAGTGTAAACACCATGGAAAGAAAGGTGGCTCTTGCTCGGGAATGACAGCCTGAAGATCCAGCTTTCTTCCTTGGCAATCCTGTAGCCTTTCTATGACAGCATAACTTCAGACGTCCCAGTTTCCTCACCAATTAACTGGAGTGACTAGAACAGACCGGATTTCCCTGGAAGGGCTAAACACTGTTCATGGGTGCTGCATGGAGCACTCTGATGGTTAACGTTTTTCTGATGGGGAAACCCACTGAGAACCAGGGTTGCATTATTGTTAATTATTCCTTGGTGCGATTCAAGAAGGCACAGCCAAGAACCGCAGTAAAGTGAGCAGCAGACCACTTAGCAGGACCAAATCTAGAAGAATGTCAAATTGCCTTCCAGGGAAAAGGTAAGGGCTTCCTTGGGCAAATTAAAACACAACTGGCTAACAGGTATGCCACCACAAATACTTTGTGGGCAACAATGCTTTTTAGCTCCTTTATGATGAAATGTGTAGCTTAGCGATGGGGTAGCTGAATTTTCTGACTCTCTTATACCCGGTGGCTGTAGATAAATGCTTTTTTACTCTAATTACATTATTCCTTATAAACACCAGGATAGTGAGAGAGGATTTGTCTCTAGGTCTTTTCTGTCTGTTAAGCTCCAGGGTTTGTGATTCACTTTAGAAAAACAAGGGTGGTTAAAAGAAAAAAAAGTTGTTTTCAGCTGTGTGGTGATGAAATACAGTAACTGAAAATGCTGTGGGTTTTGAGGTTGGATTTTGAGATTAAAATATTGTTGGGTTCAGGATAGGATTGGCTGGCAAAATGAGTTACAGTAAGACATTGTGCTTTCACCTCTAGAAAGCTGAGTTCAAGCCCTGTTTAAGATCACAAAACCAGTAAGTAGTTCAGGATGATTAACAGTTTCTCGAGGAGCATGAGGCAGGACAGGAACACACAGGGGCAGGAAGGTCTGGTTTGATTCCCACCTACCTATTTGGGGTCCCAGCTGCAAGCAGAGAAGGACACTGCAGGGAAAGGAGATCTCTCCTGGTGTGGAGAAAAGTGGAGCAAAGACCTGCCTTGCAGGAGATGCTGTGGGTCTGGGTGAGGGCTGTGCAGCCACGCAGTCATGGCAGGTGCCACATGCTCCACATAGGCCACCCACACCAACAAGTTGGTCCTGCTTTGTGCCAGTCACTTCTATCAGTCTATGACAAGCAGGCCTGACCCTGCCACTTCTGAAAAATGGTGCAACATCAGAGGCTCTTGGGCATTTTTCCCCATCTTAGGTATCCACTTCAATCCTTAAATCAAGGATATTTCATTTTGCAATTTGTTTACGTTAAGCATCACAAGCTGCTGATTCAAACAGCCAAGTTGCAGAAACATGACCGGGAACCCTCCTGAGTTAATTTTCTCCACACACTTTCAGTTGAAGCCTATCTTAGCAAGACATGTACTGTCATTAAGAACACATCTTATATGCAGCTTACACACATGCAGACCAGGCAGCTGTAATCAGTTTTGGTGCCTTCCACACTGCTAAATGCAAAGCAGGGCACCCAAGCAGATTTGCACCTCTGTTGTGGAGATGCCAAGGCCAAACCCCAGCCAAGCACCACTTGCACTTGAAATAAAGTATAGATAGGGTGTAAGTGGTACCTCAGCTCTGGTCTGGGGCTCTGCAGTTACTCTAAGTGCAGTTAATGTGGTTACTATTCGCAGAAGGTTACAGATCTACCCATGAGTTACTAGCTGTGCTCAGATCTTCTTCTAGTTATCTGAAAATAAAACTGAGCTTTTTCACAACTTATTACCAGGTATTTTCTGTTACTTCTGGGATTTTGCAAAGCACTGCCACAGTGGTTTCTACTTTGTAGGATTTTTTTCTTCCTTAATTTCAGCAATTCCTAGAATGAAACAAGAATTCGATCCAATTCAAACTTGAGCACCCTTTTGTACTAAAATGCTTTCTGTTAACACTTCCAGATCTTCCCTCACTTTCTAAAGTTTATCTGTAAGTTTGTTTACATGAGGAGTTACAAACCAAATCAAAACCACAACACGATTCCAAAGTGCTTTGTGGAGTTGGGTCTTATTTGATCCATTTTTCAGACTGGTCCCCACTGCTGTGTAGAGCAAAGCCTGACTCCAGCCCTATCTCCCTTATGGTAACCACCAGTTCACAGCATCATTCATAGGAACTTCTCCCAGCTCAGCTTAGCTGGTCAGTGCCATAGAGGAACTGTATGGATTTACTCTTCTCTTGAGTAAAGAAAAACTCATCCAAGGCTCTGGATAACCCAAAACACAATTAATAAATCCATTCAATTTCTGCAATAAGAAAATATCAGGTTCTTTTCAGAAATCCTTTTCAGCGTTTCCCTCGTCCTGGGGACCAGACTTTTTCCTTCCACAGAACTTCAATGCCTCCAAAATTTGGCTTTAGAAGTAGCACTGGCAAACCAGCAAATTCAGATCCATCCTGGCAGGGGTTTCCAGCATCCAGTGTGTCCCAGTGCCTCTACAGAGACATTCTCTTTTCCAGCAAGGGTGCTCCAGCACACACTCCTGCTGCCAGCTGCTGTGGCAGTGCAGCAGGGAGAGTCAGATGCTCATTACAGCCAATTGTGGGCCGTTCTGTTTTTTATGGGAAGCGACCAACACCCAAAACTGCACCCAGAAACTTATGAGCCATAGGACTATTTTCCTGGAGGGAAATGGGCACTGTGTGCCCCCAAGGAACAAAACGCCTTGAACAAATGCACTGGGCTTCTGCAGTGGCTGCTGTCTCTGAGAGGGTTTAGTATGTGACCCCAGGAAGGAGCAGTGCAGCAATCTAAATCTGCCAGGCTGGGAAATGTGGGTAATGCTGGGTCAAAGGGCAGCATTGCAAAACTGTGGCCCTTTCTACCAGAAGGGTTCCCAGTGTATCATTACTTCTGCATTGCCCTTCCTTGAACTCCTTCAGGCTAAGTCACTGTTTTCCCAGCACTCTCCATGGGATAACATAGCACAGCTCTAGGGAGGCTTAAGCTCTCCTTGAGAAGCACCCAGCTTGGCTGCTGAATGAAGATTCACATATTAGATGGCCTGTTGGTCTAATCCAGTACATCCTTGCCTGTGTCTGGGGCAGAAGCTCCACTTTCCTGCCGGATATGATTGTTTTGGAATGGAAAAGCAAGGCAGAACACGTATGGCTGCTGAGGCAGACCAGACTGCTCACCCTGAAAATAGCCAGGGTGTCCCCAGCTGTGCTGTGCCACCCCCCTGTCCCAGCAGTCACAGCCTCTGCAGCAGCACAGAATCACAAGGGGTGAGAGGCAGCGTGGTTACCAACACCCAGGACATCCCATTCCCGACATCCTGGCTGGCATTGAGGGGAGGGTGATGAGAGCAGCCTGTGGAAGGGGTGTGCTGCTGCCAGCAGCATCCTGCACCCTGCCACCAGGCCCCACCTGGCACTGGCACAGGGAGCAGCACTCGTGACATCCTCCCACCTGGAGACTGGGGCCTGCAAGGACTCTTCGTGCCTCGGTGCATGGAGTGGCACAGCTCCCAAAACCCCAGTTCAGGAAGAAGTGGGGCACTGGCTGAGGTGTCATGAGACACTCCCATTACAGCTGATGGGCATAAGCACAGCATCACTGTGCTGACACTTCTCCCAGTGCCTGCAGCTAAAGTTATCTCCAGTGTGCAGGTAGGGATGCATTTCCCACAAGGGAAAACTAGCAGGGGCCATGACACTCCCATGCCCCTCATCTAAAAAGCAGGAGTGATGAGGTGGGGTTGTCTGCACTGAGGGCTCTCCAGTAAGCTCTGTTTATGGCTTTGATGCCAGACACAAGGTACAATTCCTATTACAGCTCTCATTCCTGTGCCTCCTTGTTTAATCCAAGTGCGTCAAGGCAACCTCACATCGCAGGCATGTGAGCTGAAAACCTCCAGCTGGTGCTGAGTCACAGACAGCACCTCAGGGCTGCTTTGGATCCCAGCACCACTGGGTCCTGACACACCACAAAAGCCATGACAAACTCCAGCACCGAAAGGATTACACACAGTCATTGGAACCACATCCACCCATTGCACTGCTACTCCCTGAGAAACAGAAAATTTGCAGGAAAGGTCCTAGCAAGCACCTTGGAGGGGAGGACAGGACAATTCCTGCTGTGCATGGATGGCATGGGCAGGGAAGGACAGGGAAGGACAGGGGAAGACAGGGGAGGACAGGGAGGGAGGTGCTGGCCTGACCCAGCTGCGTGGATCCCACACAGTCAGCAGCCCTGCCTCGGGATGGCTGTGCCAGGGCCGTGTGTGCTGTGTGGGCAGGGCTGACAACACCCCAAAAGCTCCTCTCAAGGCAAAGGGCTTGCACCAAGGCAGGACTTGCACTTCTTTCTCCCAACATACATCTGGTGTCAAGACAAAAATCCTTTACACTTTTTTAAATTTTTTTTTTTTTTCACTTGAGAATACCTCGAGGGAAATTCTGAATACCTCACTGTATGGGTTCATTGGTATTTATATCTGAGCTGCAGTGGCAGAGTTGTGTGAATATTGAGTAATGTTCCAGGCAGAACTCAAATAAAAATAATTGAGTTTCCTCATCGAACAGAACCTGCTTCCCCACCTAAGTAGTAATTCTCTATTCAGAGAAGCACCCAGGGCTTAATCTGTTCATTTCCTCCTCTTTTATTGTCTTTTTTTTTTTTTTTTCCCAAGAGGGTTGTTCTATTTAGAAATTATTAAAATGCAACCAAACCCTATGCCAGAAAATCATTTGAAAATGAAAACCCGTATTTAAATACTGCTGTACCTAAGCATGGTAATCGATTTCAGCATCTTCTGATAAAGCTTCTAACAAACACGATACATCTTTTTCTGGCCTGAAGTAGCACAGAATCAATTTTCTACACAAAATAATGTGCCCAGCACTATTTGAGATTGTTCTCTTAGTATGAAATTGTTCAGGTAACACTCATAAAGAGCGTTGCCTTGATATCAAGTCCATGGAAGCAGAAGAGTTTTGTTTAATCAATGATTCACAGTGTCAAAAAAAGCAGTGCTGACTTTCCTTCTCTGTTGTGAGAGCAGTCCCCCAGAGGGCCTGGGAGGCAGCCAGGGTGAAGGGGAATTCTGTTTCCATGACTCACCCGTTCCTGGGCTGCAGTGGAGACAGCCAGCAAGTGGTCAATCAGTGCCAATTGTCATGGGGAGTTGGTGATGTGGATGCTCAGACCATCAGCATATTTCACAAGAGACATTCAAAAGCGCTTCCTCTTCAGAGAAGTGGGACCAGAAGCTGTCTCTAAACCCTAAAAATCCCACCTGTACTTCTTACTAAACCCCGAGCTCAAAAACCTTCCCTGTGTCATTTATTTATAAGTGTGTTTTTACAGTCTTTTTAGCAATGATGAGAGTAAATCAACTAAAGCACTGAGTAATATAGCAGAGCCGCCTAAGAGCCAGGGGTGTATACATCAGGCAGAAAAAAGCAAGTGTGTTTCAGAGTAAGAATATTTTAGAAAGTATTGTAGGAGAAGAAATTTTTTGATTATTCCATTTTCTAATCAAGTGCTTCTGTAAATCTTCACCCTATGGCACATTCTCAGTGCTCCTTAAAGTTCATCAAGACAAAGAAATATGTTCAACAAAACAGACAATAGCACTATGCCTCAAAAACCACTATAAGTTCCCCACACTTGTTCGGGGAGGCTTCCAGCAGTCCCACAAGACAGCTGGATTCATCTAATGGTCTGTCTTAAAAGGCAAGTCTTATTTCCACCAGACCTCTTTCCAGCCCGCCCCTTGAGCCAAGCCTTCACCGAGACAGTAAAATAAAAATCCTCCGTATTTTTCTTTTGCTGTGTCGTTTTCAGTCCTGCACAGGCTGCAGAAGGAGCTGCCACTCATAACCTGAGTGGTTACTCATCCTGTGCCCGGCGCTGCCGGGGGAGGCAGGTGCCATGGGAGGGGAGGAAACCAGCAGTTTATGAGAGCAGTTGAGTACACGAGTACACGGTGAGGATGCTGCCCTGGAAGACAAGGACACTTTTGCAAAGCAGCTCCCCCAAATCCGTGCGACAGATGCAGGGAGATGTCAGCATCCTCCAGGGCACAGAGGCCCTCCCTCACCCGCGGCCACAGCAGGCACCAAGGCCCTCCATGCCGTGCATGGCCCGGGGGGTGGCGGCTGCTGGGCTCCGTGGGGGCTGTAAATGGACACTTAGCATCCGTCTGCTGGATGGCCCTACTTCTGCTGCTATGCATGCATTCAGCATTTAAATCCGGCTTCATTTCCCTCTGAAAGCTTGCATTGCAACTGAAAACAAACCAACCAAAACCCAAGCATTCAAAGCAGGGGGTGTTTTAAAGAACAATTTTGTAGTACAGCAAGCTTCAAGAAGGCTCACTCGTGCTAGGTTCTGTACAAATAAAACGGCAGTTCTTGAATGAATATGGTCCCATATGATCCTCTTTTGTCCAAGGCATAAGGAAGCAGCTCCAGAAGACTGGTAATCTTTTTCCATGGAGCTATCCAGGTCTGAAATAACTGGGGTGTGGTAAATCTATGCTGACGTAAATGAGAGAAGGTGTTTTGAAGAACCCAGGACAGGGAGAACAAATTAAAACCAGAGAAGTTTGCTGAACATTACACAAGAGAAGCCTACTCTATTTTCTGTTTCTTATTTTTGCGACTGTAGAAATTCTCATTTTAAATTACAGAAAGGAGGCCAGAAGGCCAGAGCCAGTATACTTTACCTCAGTGAACCAGCAGCAACCAAGCAAGAAGACTGGCAATGAACCACCTGTGATGAAGTTCAGTATCTGGAGATTGAGTGCTCCACCTCGATCAACAGCTGGCCCCTGTTTGTGATAGAGGATGAACCCAAACCTCACAGCCACATGCAACTGAATTTGAGTCAGCTGGAAGTGGGACTCGGTACCAAGTCACCAGTGGCACTGTCCTCAAGGCAGTGACAATGTCTTGGTTTGATCTTTTTTTCCCCTCCTCTCTCAAAGCTACAGAAAGCTGTGGAGCAGACTTCTGGTACTTGCTGAGGACAAAAACCTCCTTTGCTTGCTGCATTCATTTGCTAAATAGCATGACAGCCTGTCAGGAACATTCCAGAACGTTGCATGGGCTTGATTTTTGTATTCCTTTTCCTCTAGCCAAGTACCTGCAAGTTTAGTACAAACAGATCAACAGAGTCAAGCACAGCTTGCAGCCTAGCTACACACTTCAGTCTTGAACTACTGAGGTTTTGGATGATGTCAGTCTGGTCTCCCGAGGGCTGCTGTTGTCATCAGATAGTGGGGCTGATAAGGCACATGTTATGATGAGGCGTGCTGTTGGGTTTAATCATAGTATCGTGCATGAAGTAGGAAAGAAAGTGGTGTATTTCCTGGTACAGTGCCTTGATAAGGCTCTGGCTGCTTCAGAGGTATTTCCACCACACTGTCCTCTCTGCTCAGCACGCCACAGATTGCTGACAATCTGAAAGTACAAACAGTGCTAAAACCCAGTTCCTCCATCAAAAACATGTTTGTTTGGGACTTTTTATTTCTTTTCCCAATCTCCATTTCACTCAGTCTCTTCTTTTTTTTTCGCCCCCCTTATGTTTTTTTTAATCTTACTTAATCTTTTACAAAGCAGGACCCAGAACAGCTGTTGAGTGTTGGACAAAGTACAGCCAGTTTCTAGAGCAGGTTTTTCCCTGTCCCCCATTCCCCACTGCATTTGGGAATCACTTGAAATCTAGAACAGCCTGTGAGTTGGGGCCCTTGGCTGGATGTGAAGGCTCTAACCCTCACCCGCACTTGTTTCCACACTGCTCAGATGCTCACTGCTGAATTGCAGTTTCTTCCTCTCTTCCTGGTTTACTTCATATTGAACATTATGATTTGTTTTACCAGCAGACCAAATGACAGCAGTTCAAGGACCAATCCTGTGTGACAGAGAACACTGAAAAGGAGTTGGTACATTGCCTTTACCTGGAGCTGGACTGCATTTTACTTTTTTAACATTCATGTTTCTTGTGCACTTTTGGTGTTTTACTTAGATGAAGCAGAGGAACAGGCTGGATCCCTGATCAGTTTTCATTGCCACCTGTGGGAAAGAGTCACGGCAGTCCTAGCCCTATCAGTGGGAGCACAAAGAAAGATGTGCAAAAATTGAAGGAATCCACATTTCTGCCAGCTCTGGCCTTTTCACAGTTCATCTCTATGTACCAGAAAAAGGGGCATAATATATTCTTTTGAAATTCTAATTATATAAATTGTCATCTTGGAGTTCACTATCAAGCAGTTTTTAAATGAAGAAAGAGACATGCCACTGCCTAAACTCACCAACAGAAATAAAGTCAAGATACCATTGCTGGAACAATGTCTGTCTGATACTGCTGGTTGTCCAGCTCATCTACTCCTTATGGGTATTTAGATTCATACTTTCTGTTTCAGCACTAAAATAAGATTTTACTGGTTTGTATTTTTTATTTGGATACACTAGGCATCTAGTCTATCCTCCTTCCTTACGATAGCACAATTGGAAACCAGATTCTCATTGCTGACATCCTAACACAGGTCAGGAATGATGCCTGAAACCAGCCAGCCTGCCATTCAGATGAGGCAGATGTTAAGAGACAATATTGTACTTGCAGTACACCCAGAGGTGATCCAACATCCTTCAGTGAGAATCACCACTGCTTTGTCACTCCTTTCCAGGGCAGAACTTGGTTCTAAAATGTTGGTGATGTGGTGGCCACTGGTGAGGGATGGTGGATTTGGCTGATTGAAATAACTTGGCCGAGTTATTGAGAAGAGTGAAGCAGTGCTGGTGAAAGGCTTGCTGTACTCTCCGACACTGACCAACACTTGGCAAGGTGGCTGCTGGTACAACGGGGAGATGACCATTTGTGATGAAGAAGGACAGACTGTTTCTTTCTGCAGTGCATGTTTGCCCCTTGGAAACGAGCTGATCAGGGAGGCCACAGAACCAAACTCTACAGCTGAATTTTTTTAAAGCCAGATAATTTTATGGCCGCTGTTAAGCGCTGTAATTTACGTAAACCAAGATAATGGTAGAGGAAAACAAATCAACTCGGTGTTTCAAAGCTGATGTTCCCTGGGGATAGGGAATAATGTCTCTCCTTCAGGGAGGAAAACCAAAGGACAGGAGGAGTATGGCTTCCTTTGAGTGCACTGGTGGGGGGCCCAGGCTGCTCCAGCCTGACAGTGGGGTGACAGCCCAGGGCCCTGGGTGCCATGAAGCACAGAGCTAAAATCAGAGCTACTTACTAGATATTATGTATGCACACACATTCATACATGCAACCCACTGGGGATAAATTCTGCATAACCAGGCACCCACCACTGCCAGGCTGTGTGAGGAGTGCCAAGATGCCCCACAGTAATGGGGAAGGGCCCTGGTTGGCAGCACAGTGCTGTGACAAGAGGTTGAACTCTGATTCCCATTGGATTCCTAGCAGAACCAATATAATTTGACATAGTGCTTTTCTCCTGACCTCATCCCACATTAGGCTGGGAAGGTTAAATTTACCACCTCAAGAACCAAAGGCAGGACAGCATCACAAAGTGCAGAACCAGGCTGAAAATGAAAGACCAGGGTGGGTCTAGGACATCCTATATTTTTAGCAGGCATGAAAAGGTTTTGAAAATCATATTCCCTGGAAACAGGCTAGAGAATAGAACAGCTGACAGGAAAGCTGAAAGGTAAAACCAGGACAGCCATTTTGTGGGACTTTGTCTGGAAGCTGGGCTCCAGTCTTGTTAATCAAAAGCAATGGGACAAAAAGTTAGTGGCCACAAACCTCTGTAGGAGACATTCAGATTCAGTAACCTCAGGGAAGTTAAAATTGTCTGAGCATTGAAACTCCCTGACAAGAGAATGCTGTGCACACCTCGGTGCTGGAGACATTCAAGGCTATCAATAGTCAACTCCCTCTGCCTGAGAGGTGGTTTGAGAATAATGAGTTCAGTCTCTTCACAGTTAAAAGAGAAGGCCTGAATGACTCACGAGAAGTCCCTGCCAATGCAGATGACACACTAATAACCCCACAGGCCCTGGACCACTGGCCTTCCCCAGCTGTCTGCCCCCAATTTCTTACCAACTGCTCTTCTTTGAAACAAACTTTCACACGTTTTCAAAACATCTCTGGTTCTGTTTTCATCCACACTGAAGTGTTTTTCTTGTCAGAAAAATTGCTGGAAGAAAGAAAATACCTTGGTCAGCAAATTCAGTCAATGAATCCAAAGCTCACATTACCAAAACCTAAGAGGAAAATCATTTTCTGCAGCTCTTCTAGCTCTTTTGGCTGGGCACCCCAAAGAGAGGGTAAATTAGGTTCTCAGCTTTTCAATCTCATTATAAGTTTGTAAGTATAATAATCAGGGGAAATGGGGTTATTTGTAAACACAGCACAGAATATATGAGTCTCAGAGAAAATAAACAGGGAGCCTCTTTGCGCATTTTCACTGCCATCCTTTTTCCAAGTAAAAGTGCACATTTTTCACTCTGCTGTGGGCCTTTAACAAAAGCTTTCCTCATATCTTGTGACTGTAACTTCTTAGCAAACCAGGACTTTGCTAGTGCTCAAAAGCGCTAGCAGCATCTCCAGAGCTGTGAGTATATTCTCTTCACGTAGCTGTAATCAAGGTAAATCACAAAGGTTCCCACCTAAGACTGCTCGAGAAATCTCTTTATAGCAAACAGAGCAAGAGCTTTAAGAGCTTCATTGGCGTTTGTTCCATATTGCCTAATGTCTCCTTAGGGGCCGTGGCTACCATCCCAAACAACATTTCTATGGCTTGCGTGGCTACATCCTTTTCCTGTGAATCAACGTTGGCATCAGCTCATCCAGAATCTTCAGAAGAAATATTTGCTGTTGCCTGGAGACTATGACAGGAGAAAAAGTATCAGGAGTCCTGAATTATTTTTGCAGCTCTTTCTGTGATACTGTGCCACTGCCGGACCATCCCCTTTGATACCTGGCAGTTGTATCTCTAACTGGGTTTTAAAACCTGTGGAATAGGTATGGTCATATTTGCCAGGTGCCCGAAATACCTCTAAAATCCTCCCAGGCCCACGTGTGAAAGGCATCATGTAGAAATGTACAAAACACATCTGCACAGGCCAGGCAGGCTCCATCCGTGCTTGTCAATACCGTCACTGCCCGCAGTTTGTGTCCTCCCCGGGAGGGCGATAAACCCTGCAGGGAGAGCAGGGCTCCCTGGAGAAACCCCCGGCCGGCTCATTTGCTGAGCTGCGGCCTGGGAGCACCGGAGGCACTGCAAACACGCCGTACCTATGGCTGTGCCTCCACCCGGCTGCTGTGCTGGGCCTTTAAACACACACTGAAATGCTGAAGCCTGAAATGTTTCCACCGGCTCCAGTTGTTAAAACCTCTCACATCCCCCCGGCAACCGCTCACATTTGTGGGGGATGAGAAAACTTCCTTCCACCCAGAGGTGCAAGAAAACTCTGGAGCTGGCAGTCACGTGCTCCTTACCAACCCGCAGGATCCTGGATGGAAAAATTTCACTTCCATGTGTTGACTAAGTTAATGTGGTGGGGATAGTGGGCGGACATAAAACGAAACTATGAAAAGAGATTAATTTGCAGCTGGAGCCCAGGCAGGGAGAATTCCAGCCCTCTGTTTGCTCAGAAAACGGCAGCTATTACCAAAACCCAGTCAAAAAGAAGAGGTTAAGGCAGTAGTAATTAAAAAAAAAAAAAAAAAAAAAAAANATCAAAACCGGGGTGGGGGGAAAAGCAGGAAAAGTGAAACAAAGCCTCTCTGGAAATTAACATGTGGAATTCAAAACATTTGCAGGATAATAAACCCAGGCGAGCCCATAACGTTGCACCAGCCAAAAAGGAGCTCTGTTCTGCCTGCGAGGAAACCCGACCCGGCGTCACGCCTGGCAGCAGCCGCCCCGCAGCCGCGCTTCCTCCCGCCCCACTGCGGAGCTGCCTTGCCCGCTGCCCTCGGCTATGCTTAACGCCGCGTCTGTTTCCACTCTAACCCCTTCAGTTTGGAGGAGGAGGATATAAATCAGCTGCAGAGCTGCCCACAGGGCTTAGTCACAGCAGGTATTGGTTTAGGGTGTCTTAGAGGAAATTTTTTTTTTTTTTTCTGGAAGTATTCTAGGGAATAAGCATCGGCTTTGTGAGGAAAAGGCGTTGCAGAATGGGCCAAAGAGTCTCCAAACAAAGGACATTTTACATCACCAGGCAGAATCATCTTCTAACAGTTTGGACTGAACTCAGTGTTGAGGGCAAGAGCTCTTCTGTGAGTTCCCAGCAGACACTTCAAGTGTCCCCACCGAGCCAGTCTCACCATCTGTCCCAATGTTCACAGCTCAAGAGATCCTCTACAACTCCTTCACCCCTTCCTCCCACCTAACTCCTTCCTAACGTTGGTTTTGCTGCTTTCCTCCTGTTTATGGCTGGTTCATACCCCTCAGACTGCTCCCTGACCCCTCTTTTGTGGGGCCCAGGTAAGAAAGGCACCATTTTCCACTCTTAATTTTTTTGCCTATTTTCACTTCACTCACCACACTCTTGCTTGTTGCTGGAGCGTCTGGTCACTCAGCACACCACCTCACCGCAGCAGAACTGCCTCATCAGCCCCACTGCGTGGTACCAGACCTCACATCTTCATGTTTGCCTGTTGTAACGTAGGGCATGAGGAGCCTCCCTGGAGAACAAGCCTCTCTCTCCCTCCCAGGCAGTATTTTTGTGTCAGTGCTGCCCCTGGACATGTCTTCAGCCTCCAGCCCCCACAGCACCCCCAGTGCTGAAGTCAGGAGCCTCTTTGTTCACACGCTGACCACAGCACCTTCTCCCAAAGCCTCTCTCTCCAGACTCAAGCACATGCTAGCTTTCCCCAACACAGACCACACAAATTGCAGCAATTAGCAAGTGTAAAGGGCATGCTGTGGTTTTTGCCTGTATTACTGCATCTTAATAGTCATTCATATCCTTGGGCGTGGTCATCAGATAGTATCCAGGAGGCTACATTATCCAGACCTTCCCCTCAATTTGATGCTCTTGAGCCCTGCTGGAGAGACCCAGCTTATTGGCCTTTATGCACTTAAACACCATTAGTGTTCAGAGTCTAGACAGCATGGCTTCTTTCTCACCCATGCTATCCCCATGCTGAGTGGACTCAGTCTCTGGCTCTCAATCTCTACTGGTGACCCCAGCCTTTCCTGCCCCACTGCCACCTCCCCTCTGCTGTGCAAAGGCCTGGCAGAGCTCGTTCTTCCCGAGGTGATTTGCAGCAGCAGCCCAAAGTCCCATCCACAGACCACTGCACTTACTGCATAGGAACCATACAGACTGAAAATTTGAGCCAGCTTGTAACAGTCCTCCAACTGTATTTCTTCTCCAAGTTCTTTCCCTCTCTACCTCCCAATTTCATGACTCTACTGATGAAACAAACTCTGTCATGATCAGGAACATGAAGAATTTCAGGGTTCCTTTTAAATGGCATTTTTTTTGTCACTTGCAATCTGGCACACTAGGTCTATGTACAAGTGATACTACACAAAGGTTGGCCAAGACCAGACAGTTAAGTTCCCAACTGCCTTTAAAAACTAAACCATCAGCAACAACGAAGAACCCCTATTTGGCTTTTCATCCCTCTCCTGTGACGTTCAGGAAACGAGATGGCCCCTGCTTCTACAGGCCCTAACTGCAGAACTGAAGGTGTTTTGGCACAAAAGCCACAGCTAGCCCACAGCAAAGAAGTGAGCAGTCAATAGTGTCTCTGGGACACATACAGCTGTTGCAGGAGTTAGGAACGGGGGAGGCAGGTACCAGGGTGGGATCTGAGCCACCTGGAGCTCTGCAGATCAAAGTCATCACGTTATTCCATACCAAGAGGCAACTGGCACAAACAGCCATACACGATATACTGAGGTATATGTGAGTGAGTACACGATAGCACCAGACTCACCTGACTTCAAAGCCAAAAACCAGCAAATGCCTGTAGCCCACAGGCATGGATCAAGTCCCTTCTTAGAAGGAGCCCACAGCAAGCACCCATGACTACAACAAAATGTATACAAAGAGAAGCAAGAGCCACCAAAGGTGTCCCCCAGCCCCACAGTAAGAACTGTAAGTGCAACCTGTAAAGTGTACTGATGCATACTTTGCCATGGCACCCTACAGGCATCTTGTTCTTGTGGGCACTTCTCCCTGCCCTGCCACAGCAGGTGTGCCAGAAGCAACTGCACCAATGCACAGGCCAGCCCTGTTTTAGGGCTAGTCTAAAAGTCCCATGCACTAAATCAATAAGCCAGAGTGAAGGAGTCCTCAAGTCAAAAGTCCTCAAGTCCTCAAGTAATGTGTGCCTCAAAACAGTCATGTCAGAATAGGCTATTTATACTTTCCTGGGCCTTGGCTAGGCTATTACCAGCCATAGTAGGTTCACCTAAACAACCATTAGGTGAACTTGCTAACCCTGTGAGAAAGAGCATGGACAACTCATCCATGGTAAATACAAGGAAGGAGAAGTCTCCCTGGAGTATCTGCTGCCACATACCAAAGCTGCAATGAATCCTAATGGTATCAAATCAGGTAAATCCTTTCACTGCTGAAGGCTCTTGCATCTTGTTCTGCTCTTCTTTATCTCTTGTGTGAACCAGCTCAAGGTTAGTTTCAAAAAGCAAAACACAGAGTGACCGAGCAAATATCACTAATAAACTCTCAGGAGAAAAACGGTGCTGGCTTCCCGGAACCAGTGCACTCGAAGGACAAGGGAAGTACCCAAGTACCACGAGCAAAGACCTGCCTTTAGCACAGCTTCCTGGTTGTTTGTCATACCAACAGCATTGTGCAACTGATACAGCTGTTTTCTTCATCAATTATTAACTGGCCAAAGACTTTGTTTGAAGAGCTGCACAGAAAGTCCAGAAAGGAAGCAAGCAGTATCAAGCTCCATGTGTGTGCCCTGCAATAGGCTTGGGATCCCCTCCAGATCAGATACTCTCACTCTTCAGGGGCTGATGGCTCGGTTCCCAGCAGCAGAGGAGGCACACCTGGGCACTTGCTGGGCACGAGTCTCCCAGGCAGAACCCATCCCTCACATGGGGCTCACTGCCCTTATGCCCAGAGGCAAGGCTGCAGTCAGAGGTACTGCTGAAGGCCAGCAGTGCTGAAGCTGTGCCCTAGGCTCTTCTCTCAGGGATCAGCACGCAGATGCACTGGTTTACCTCGGTATCTGCCAAACAAACTCTCCACACAGCTTTTGCAGTGTTCAAGGGAAGCAGCTTCCATCAGCAACACTCTTCTTCCTCCACCTTTCCTCCACCCAGCTCACCTTTAGTGCCAGACCACACAAGTGCATAAAGTCAACAGCAGAGAAGGAAGGTTCACTGGTGCCAGCCTTGAGGTATCCTGCAGCTTTTGTTTGGCAGGAACTTCTCCAACACGAATTAGGAAATCTGAACATTGAGGCATGTTAAGACAGCTGAAGGATTGGTAGTTTGGCAGCAACATTTCAGCCTCAATTTGGAAGCAAAAGCTTGCTCCATAGGAAAGCTCAAAGGTGAAAATGCAAGACTTAACAGCATGAGCAGTGCTGGCAAGGATGTATTCCTAAACAAAACCAATGGCCTGAGAAGTTTCTGGGATTGCTGGTACTTCAAGATGTGCAAGGGCTTAAACACAACAGCAGGGAGATGCATGCATATACTTGAGACTTTGCTGGAGGTTCCCGTTCCTCTCCCCATCCTCTGTGCAAGCAGACCAGTACCACCAAGAAGCCAGGACTGAGATTTGGAGTATCTCTTAACACTTCAACGTCCCATTTTAGCCTCACTCTAAACACACATAAGCCCTCCTTGAAGGGGAAGGAGCTATGCAGGAGCACACAAGGCACACAAGCAACAAAAGCAAATCCCAGGTTTAACACACCCATCACAAAGAACTTGTGAGGAACAGACAGAGTGAGTGACTCAAATACTCTGCGAGAGAGAGAGAGGTTAGAGACCACCGGGGTAGGTGACATCAGCTATTTGCTGCCACTGGTCTGCTCCCAAGCACTTGCAGGGCTGATCCACTGAACCAGTGAGGAACAGAGGGAGATGCCTGAGCACTCTGGGCACTTCAAGGGTCAAGAGAAGGGAAGCATCTGTATTTATGGGGTTGTCTAAAACCAACCCCTCAATTTTTGCAAGTAAAACCAGCTCCACTGTCAGTTTCTTGAAAAAACTTGGGGTTTATTGATTTAAACTGCAAACAGTCATTACAAAAGAGATTCGCTTTTAAATAAACTCACACAAAGAGGAAGAAAAAGCAGTGTAGCGAACAGTAACAGGGGGAAAAAAAATTACATTCATTATTCTCTTTGTGCCAGTCCCATTCACCTTGGCAAGGAAAACTCCAAACTTGGAATACAGAAATGCAAAGACAAACTGTATTTGGAATGTCTTCAGATAGGCACTTTGAGCCCAAGGCTTTTCTCCTTGAAGAATCTATACAATTAGAGGAAGAAAAAAGGTCTTCCTTCCACGTTGTCTCGCAACAGAGCTCAGGTATGTACATTCTAAAGCCCAGGTAGGCAAGACCCGGGAGAGGGGAAGAGAAGGAGAAGAGAAAAGGCAAAGATGCACAACAACTCCATTTGCAGTCCAACACAAAAAAAAAGGGGGAGGGAATTCTAAAATAAATAATCCAAACACAGCTTTTGCATTTTTTTAAATTAATTTTTCATTTTTTAAAATAAAATAACCAAAAAAAGTGTAAAGTTACAAAAAATGTCATTGTAGTATAATATATTAAACTGTGGGGAAAAAAGGAAAAAAGACACTTCACAATCTTAAGATTAATATGGAAGATCATAATTTAAACATAAAAGAATATATTCTATGGATTCATCATCCCGATAAATATGAACAAAATTAAAAAGCAAAGGTTTCGGCAATAAATACGTTTTGATAAGTTAAATAAGCTTTTTATATTGTTGTGCAGTGACAAGCAAAATTTGCTCTCCAATTTCTGAAAAGTTATACAAAATTAAAAACCCAGAAAAAATAATAAAAAGCTTGGCGTGAGTGCTCTAAGATAGGTCTAAAGTACTCTAGAGCAAAACCATTAAAGCTATGTCTACTGGAACTTTGTTTACACGAACTTGTGTGTGTGGAATGACTTCTGTTGGCCCCACCCCTCTATTTCTTTATTTGTTTTAAGATGTCACATGTATACATGGGGAACTTTTAGCACCAAAATCAAGTCTCTCATAGTCCATCTGTTTTTTGCTTTTTTTTCATTTTCTTCCTCCCAGTCGAAGTCCCACTCATGTTACAATCTTTGTCCGTTCTCAGCTTTTCTTCCCACAGACCTGAGCGGATCCAGGCAAGATTTAGTCTTTAAGGGGAGGGGAGAAAGAGGACTGGATGTTAACACTTGCCCACATGCCTGCAAGCTTAGCAGAAACTGGCCAGCTGGGAAGGGACTGGGAGAGGGCGATGCAGTACATGGCCAGTGGAGGGAGCCGGATTCGGGCATTTCCTGCACATCTGGAAGTGCACAGAGCTGCTGGTGCCCTCTGCAGCTAGAGAGGTAATACAGTCACAGTGAAGTGTTAAAAGGCACTAATTTTGTAAACGTTATTGCTTCTCATCGTAATTTTGGCACTTAAGGTTTAAGCCAGTGGGTATTAGGCAGGCAGGCAGGTGGACATATTAACATCCAGCTTGGACTAAACGGAACAAGGTGAGGGGAGTTCAGCTTAACATTGTAATAGAGGTGGGGGGGGCAAGAGGAAACCCCAGATTAGTCGTCGGAGATGGAGAGTCTGCTGAAGATGGGAAGACGTCTTGAGGTGTCCAGGATAGGGGAATCTGAGCCGCTGTGGCTGCTGCTGGAGCTGCTCAGATAGCCCTCCTGGTCAGAGAGGGAGTCCTGAGGACTGGGTGGCGAGTCAAACATGTTGGGGGACTCAGACATGGGCCTGAACAAGAAGGTGGTGGGGGAGCTCCCACTGGGCACCTGCACCCCCATGCTGGGGGCAAAGAGACTGACCAGCTCCTGGCTGGAGAAGGTGAAAGGGTTGCTGGCGCAGTCAGGCAAGGTGGGGGAGCCCAGCAGGTCGTCGGCGCTCAGCATGGGCGGCGGTGTGATGGAAGTGGGGCTGTCCAGCAGCCCGCTGGCAGCAGTGCTGGGGAAGCCGGCGAAGCTGAAGCTGTGCTGCAGGCGGGGTCTGTCGGTGACGGCGGGCTCCCGGCTCCCCGCCACGGCGCGGCGCTCCTCCGCGTTGTGGATGAAGTGGCAGCGCGGCCCGTAGGGGCAGAAGCCGATGGTGTGGAAAGTGCGGCACAGCTCCGTCTTGTACTTGGGGTGGCGGGTGAGGCTCCGCAGCTCGTGGATGCCGTGGGCGAACTGGCACTTGTCACCATACTTGCAGGCGCCGTTCTCCTCGAAGGGGCGGCACAGCTCCGTCTTGTAGCGGCTGGAGTTGACCTGTCCCCCGGGCTGCTTTTGCTGCAGTAGGCGCTCGCCACCCTCGGAGAAGGAGCGGTCCCGGAAGCGGCTTTCCCGGGGGCCCAGCATGGGAGCCGGCTCCCCTTTCAGGCTGCTGAGGAGCTGGTTCTGGTGAAATTTGGAGTTGGGCAGGGTGACAGAGTGCCTCCTAGGGAAACCCCCGCCCGCCGGGGTGCCCACCGCCTTCCTGTCCAGCAGGCACCCGCTGACACCCGAGGGGCTGTAATTCAACATCTTGTTGCTCTGCGGGGACAAAGCAAGGGCCGGTCACGTCACTGCTA
>VZTR01032803.1:318077-359547 GCA_013400775.1 Chaetops frenatus
CTTTTCCCGCGGAAACCCAGCGGGGTCTGCCCGCTTGGATGGAAACCGGTCGGACCCGTGTTCGGCCGCGTTTGTGCGCCCTGGAGGGCTTTGTGCTGATCGCCCCCTCCCTCGGAGCCTTACTCCTTTCAAATGTTCACTGAAACCTGGCAGGCTCTGCAAGGGGAAATAGCTCGCATCCCCAGTAATTAAAGTTGTTAAAATGCGTGTCTGCCCTTTAAAAGGGTGTTTGATAAATCCTGCCTTTTCTCCCAGTCCCCAGGACTCAACACTGTAAAACTAAAAAACATAAAGAAAATAAGGTCTCTAAGCAAGTAATCTGTTTCAGGTTTTACTAAGCATAGTATGATTCAATGATTCATACTGATATCCGTATGGCAGAGGGGAGCAGGGAAGATGGTGGCAGTTTCTGTATAAAAATAAAAATGAGCCCAACTGTGGAAGGCTTGTCCATACCAGGGCGCCTCAGCGCTCTGCCCAGTTAGCCCGTTTAGTCCCAGCTGAGGCGAAGCTCGCCCCAGCTATAACTTCAGGGGGTGTTTCATCCAAGGCTGAGCAATGGCATCTGGGCTCTCTTCCCCGCGCAGGCAGGCGAGGGGGGCCCTGCCCCAGCACTGCAGGCTCTTCCTCCTTCCCTGCACTCTGGCTTGGCTGGGAGAACAGAAACCCCTGCCTTGGGCTGCAGAGCGCTGACCCGAGTGGCCATCGCACCGAAAACTTCAAACAAATGATCCACTTCCTCCTCTGTTTGCTTTGGAGTCGCGGCATCTGAACTTTGCGCTGGCGGCTGATCTTTTTCCCCTCCTTTGGTCTTCAAGAACAACCAAAATAACCAACCGAGAGAAATGCCCACAGGCTGAGTCTATTCCAGATTTTTTTTTTTTAATGATCATTATTATTATTATTTACTTAAAGAGCACAATCAGGTTCCTCGAATTTCCTTCTCTTTATAGTTTCTTTTTTTCCCCCTCGCCTTGGCTAGAAGTGAGGAGTAGACAGGAGACCGAACAGCCTATTATTTTCTGCAGTTGTTTACTCGTTCTGTAGATGGTGCTTGTTCCCAGGGCTCTGAGCCTCTCTATAATTAAACCCATTTTAATTGTTAGTTAGAAACGTCATTTCGGGGACTTTCCAAGAGTTACCGAGAACGCCAGCCGAGATAACTATTTCACTACCGAGTTGCTCCCAGCCCGGCTTTCGCCCGGTTCCCGCTGTCGTCCAGCCACGGCGTGGGGCTGATCTGGGAGTGGGGCTGCAGCAAGCCCAGGGCCGGCAGCCCCTCCGCTAGCACAGCCCTCCGCCCCTGCTGCTGTTGTGCTGTTCCCTTGCGCCCTGTGTATTTGTTTTGGAAACTTGGGGTTTAAGGCTGCACATTTCCGCGGATCAAGTGGCAAAGGCTGAAGCGGAGAAGGAATTTTTTTTCCCAGTGATTTAGCTTGGCAAACCCTGACTCCATGGTGGTCTGCCTTGCATTGCCTGCGCACATGCTCAGCACAGGAATTTAGCTGCTCACCCCACCTCGTGGCTAAAAGTCAGAGCCCTCCGGGCCAGAGTGGGAATTTGTGTGGGCATGAATTCACACCGAGCAGAGGAATGAAAAAACTGGAGCCTTACACCACCCGCCAGAGCTGTGCCAGAACTTTGATAGATGCAAATGAATAAAGATCGGTAAATGAATAAATGAAAGTCAATTATTAAAGAAGATTACTAAAAAAGTGAATGAATGCAATGCTATGTTCACTAGCCTTCTTGTGTGGGTCAGTCGATCCAGGCCCAGCACATTCCAGTTGGGATACTACAGCTGGGCCTGGGAAGCAGGAATAAATGTCCAGAACCTTCCAAGCCCTTCTCAAATTTGTCCTCAGCACAGGAGCTGCTTTTGAAGCCCTCTGCTTCCCTGGGTCAAATGCAAGCAGATGCCAAACTTGTCACAAAATACAGAGGGATGAGATTCTGCATTAGACCTGTGCACACATTTAGCAGAGGAATTAAGAACCACTTTACTGCATGAGAGCTGAAACAGGCCAGAGTGGTGAGAAGGCGGGGAAGAAGAAGGGGGCAGTGAATGAAATGATAAAGACAGGAGGTTTAAAGGATTACTTTTTCCAATTGCATGTGTGTATAAAACTGTGAGCTCGTTGGCACATGATGCTGTGGAGGTCAAAAGTATAAAATGGGTCAAAAAAGCAGTTAGACAAATTTATGGAGGAAAAGTCCCTGGAGGTTTACTAAAGGCAAAGGCAGACCTCTGCAATGTGTTGCTGGACAATGCACAGCAAAAGTATCACTCTCTCATTCCCGTTTTCCCTCATAAGCATTGAGTGCTCGTGGAGGTGAGAAAGCCGCAACAGACCTTTGGTCAGATCCAGTTTGGCACTGCGATGTTCAAATCAGCATTATCTTGTCCCGCTGAGCACGGGTTCACACGCTGGCCTCTGCTAAAGGCTGGAGAACAGTCTCATGGGGTGGCTGCACTCTTTGCCCAGTTTAACTCCCTGCCAGGGTAATGAGAGGTTACTTTGAGCACTGAGTGTAAACTGAATCCAAGTGCCAGCTTCGCCACAAATATATTTGATGATGGTGCAGCTCCCATAGCAAAAGAACAAGGTTGCTATCTTAAGACACCTGCACTTCCCCTCACCTGGAGCCATTTGGCAGTAGGAAGCCTGCAGATCTGCTTGCGCCAGAGTTACCGAGCAAGAACTTGAGTACAAAAAAGCCTGAATTGTTGAAAACATGGTGGGGGTGGGGTGTTTTGTTTTATTCGCCCTCCTACCACTCAGTTCCCAAAGTTTCAAGGTAGGAAAGGGAAGTGCTTTCGCCACAAGCAAGGTTTTCCCCTGTGAGTTTCAGATGAGCTGGGCATTTCACTCCCCTGTTCCCATGAGAATCCTCAGGTAAACAGACATGTCTTGTCTGCAGTCGTGCTCTGATGTACAGAGGCTGGGAAGAGAGGAAGGACAAACCTCCTGACTTTACTTTTGCTAGGGGTGTAAAATGAGCCGAGGCTTTCTGCAGTCACTATTCTATACATATCTCTTTGGTCTGATGCTATTTTTGTTGGCTGTGACCCTGAAGGTGTAGGTGTGGAAGTGCCTTTCTGCTGGTCTCTGCAAGAGAGTGTAGATGTTTCCTCTGTTCCAGGCACCTCCTCAGACTCTGTGGCCTTTCAGGGGGAGTAGGCGGATGTCAGCGTGGCCTTTCCCCACCTGTCTGTAACTTTTTAATACTTCCTTTTATTTTGGCCTTGCGCTTCTTCCATGGAACATCTCTGGGTAGCCACTGGGAGGTGTAAATGGCTTGAGATGGAAACCACAGCTTGTAGGTGCGCCCTCTGCCAGGCTTTTCTGGCACCCGAGGAAGTCAGGTCTCCGCCTGCTCCCAAAGCAAAAGGGATATTACCAGCTGCTCGGCAGAAAACAAATTCACAGAGATACAGGAAAGTGTGTTAAGGTGGTGGGAAGCAACGGGAGTGAGATTCCTGGCAGCTCGGGTATGTAAACATTCATAAAATAAGAGAGTGTGTGCATGTGTGTACTTTGTGGTGGCAGGAAACCCAAGAAGCTAGCTCCATTATTTTTGCTGGAATTGGTAGCAGCCGTACCAGACAAATATTATAAGCCCTTAATCCTCCTGACTTTACACCTGTGAATTACCTAAAGACCATCCAAGGTGATCTAAATTACAGCACATCTTTACTAATTAGTAATGGGCTTTGGGATCTGATTTAGTTGTTCATAAAAAGGGCTTTATGTTTTTCCATATCTCAGATACTGGGCTACCCCTGGGGGAAGTGAGGGCAAGACAGGAGGTGGAGGTACTGTGTGGCCTCTTCTGAAGTGTCACATGGATGTGACTAGCCTGCCACAAATTTAGCACCGGTGGCACTGACAAGACACTGCAGTGGAAAAAGGAGAGATGTCCTTTTAAGCAGATGCAGGGTAAGGAAATTGGCTGAAGTTAATGGATCTAAGTTATAATTTCCAGTGGAAATACTAATGCAATTAATGTATTTCCACACAGCAGGACAGCAAGCCCATGCAAGTGTTTAGCTGTTTGTCATCACTGCTCAGGAGGCTGGCCTAGCCCCATCCTGGGGTCTGTCCAGCTGCATTCAGACACATCAGCCTGTGCTGGGGGTGGGAGCAGGACTGAGACACACACCGGTGTGCCAATAGGTCTGAGGGGCTGGAGGAAAAGGCCATCACCAGGACCAGCTGCTGCATGGTTGTGGAAAGTGAAGGTGCCCGACAAGGAACATCTGCCTCTCCGCCTGTGACCTGGGTGTGGGGCTGTCACTTTACTCCAGCTCCGTGGCAGGGCAGTCCCCAGCTGGGGTCTGAACATCCTGTCTGGACACAGGGACAAGCAAGAAAGCCCAGCAGCCCCCTCACACAGCTCCACAGATCTCCCTGCTGCCCACTCCTGCTGGCACCCACCACCTCCTGCAGGGAAATCTCCCTCTTCTTAGGGGTGTGCCTGTTCTCAGTGAAGCTGCAAACCCTCTAGGGCAATGCGCAAGACTCATCTGATCTCCTCCCTGAACATGCTGCAAGTGTGTGAAGCTAGAGAAGGGATCTCCGTCCTGCCAGGGAGGTAATGGGAGCTGAGGAAGTGCCCAGCCTGCCTACAGCAAGGCAAGGTATGGAGCAAGATGTGTTTCTCATCAGTGGTGGAGCAGAGCCACAAAGCTGCTCTTGGGGAGACTGGTGTTCTGTCCTGCTGCATGTCCCCAGAGCAGCACCCCGTCCCCTCCCTGTGGAGAGTCCACATCATTTGTTCAGGTTGGACAATTGTTCAGGTTCCTCTAAGTGCCAGAAGCTTTAAAGAGGCTGTTGGTAGTTTCCAGAAAAAAAGAAGCAAGTGACATCTGCTGCACATCAAAACAGCAATTGCCCTTGTATCAATAAGATGTGGAAAGCCATAGATTACAGAAACCAGGACAAATTCAGTTTTTTCAAATCTTGTGTCCATGGTCCTGAGCTGATACACAGCAAGATAATGCAGCACAGTGATTTCTGTTGGCCTCTGCCTGTTTCCAGCCACAGCAGCCCTGGCTGCTGATTATTCAGCAGACATTAACCAGTGGAATGTTTCCATTATTTTTTTCTCAAAAGAAAAAGAAGCGCTGGGATGAAATGCTTTCATCTTTTTACTTTCTTTTTTGAGAAAGCCTAAGACAACTCCGGAGCCTCACAAGTCATGACATTGATGTGACACGCAGTGCTGGTGTCAGAAGGTGCTGCTTGCTGTGCTGGTGGCCACTTACTTCCAACAGGCTCAGCTGTAACCCTCTGAAAAATACCATTTTATCCTTTCACAGTGGAGCTTGTCATAACCTTATTTCCAAACACATGGGTTGCACTCCACACATCTTACAGCTCCATGAGATATTTGCATTAGGGAGGCAGCTTGCTTTCCCGCCTATCCCGTTCCATCAAAACACACTTTTAGCACCAGGCAGGAAGCCAAGGTCAAGTCTCCTTTTTTTTTTGTTCCTCCTGCCTGCTCGGAATACATTATAATACAGACTTCAGCTCCATTATTATATCTTTTCCCACAAGACCGTTGCCTCATTCCGACCTCAGCAGGGAACATGCTTTCATCTCTGCCAGCTGGGCATGGCTGGAGAACCCTATGCCCGTAGGAGCTCCAAGGGGGAGGACACGGAGGTGAGGCTTTGCAGATTCCCATGCACAGAGGATAGAGGAATTTGGTCAGGTCCAAATCTGGTAGGGCATTTCCAAGGAGCCTCCCCCACTGCTTCCTTTTTCAGGCCAGTAATGAAGAATGTCAGTGATGATGGGATTCCTCTCATCTGTTTTTAAGTGCCTAAAAGTTAGGTGTCTAAACCTAATTAGTTGGACAGGCTTCCTGCATAGTCAATGAAGACAAATAGGCACCTCTAGTGTATGATTCATTTCATGTATCTTGAAGTTTATCTTGAGAAGGGCTGACTCACCCAACAGCCAAGCACCCGCTTCTCTTCTGTGACTGTGAAGGCAGATCAGCAACTTGTTGAGGATTTGACAACTAGGTTTTGGGTGTCCCAAACTGGGCAAGGTGAGTCCTACTCCCAGCTGTGGCAGTGGCTGTGGAAAGTATCATCACTTGGCTGCTCTGGCTTGCCCCGCTCCCACCCTGTTTCCCACAGAAGGTCCATTTCCAACCCTGCCCAAGCAGGGCTGGGTTTTAGTCTGTCCAAATCACATTATCAGCCCTTATCACATTATCAGCCCAAGTTAAATATTTATAAAGCTCCTGGGGGCAGGGTCCACATCTTTCTTCAGTTCGTATATTCCCTCGAGATGTAAAGCCCCTGTGCTGGTTTGCAACCCTTTGCAGGTTGGTGCAATACAGCACCATGAGTCCCTGTGCCAATCTGCAGGTCTTGACAAAATGCACCTGGGAATGCAGAAAGACCTCATGGGCATTGGGAAATAGGCAGGAGTGAATCATAAGAGTCAGGAGAAGCAACTAATGTGTGGGAAAAAGGCAAATGTGCTACCTCGGCACAAACATACAATAAGGAAGTATGTAATAATAATTATTGTTATTGTAATATGGCCTGGGTGAGCATTTGGGAAAAAGATATCTAATAACTGACAAGCGACGTGGCTCGGTTTGTTTTGATCTGAAATTCAAACAATGGTTGTGTTTATAAGGCAATAATACGCAGGGCACTGGCACCACACCAACTATGCACTCCCCAAGTCGGGTTTATATAGGTCATGCCAAACAAATAATAGTGTTCTTCAATATAATTACTGATTCATTACAGAAAGAGAATGTAATTGAGTCTGTTTGGATTTCAGGGAGGCGTTAGATACGGTAAATTCATACATTTGAACTCAGATTGGGAAAGCTTTGTGTGCTTGCCTAGTTCTGCTCATTCAGGAGTCTGATAAAATTCCCACTGCAGCCTGCCCCAGCAGCATGGGAGCAAGGAACAAGTAGGGACCATAGTAATTTATGCTTTCAAAAGTTTTTTTTTTATAAAAGCCTTTCCAAGAATGAAACAAACTTGGCAGCTATGGTATGAAAAGTCCCATCATGGACTGAAAATTGAGTCAGAACTGACAGAATGGGGAGAAAATCCATTAAAAGCAAAAGGCCAGTGTTCCAGTTGGGGAAGAAAAGTTTACTGGGTGGAAGGGGGTGGTGGGACCTTGCCTGGCAGTGGTGAAAGCAGCCCTCTGAATACTATTACAAAAATCAGTGAAGGGGGAAGAAGGATAAAAAGGCAAAAGCATTTGCTGCCAACAGAGAACCATGCATTATAAATGCAAGCAAGTCTTGGCAGGACTGGGAGGAACTCCAGAAGATTCTAACTAAACTTGGAAACCAAACCACCATGACAGAGAAAGTTCAGTGCACACAAATGCCAAAGCAAGCTGTTTTAGAAGAAATTGGGCAAGCCTCTTACTCTGAATTAGAAGTTGTCTTGTGGGGGTCAGCAGCAGACAGGGGCAATGACTGTTCAAGCATACACATAAGAGCCCTGCACCGCGGGTCAGCATGAAAAACACCTCATCGTATAACCTGGGCTCTCATCACAGTCCATGCCCACTTGCCCACTGTGAAGCAGGACCTAAAGAAACATTGTAAGATGGACCATGCTGAGTCAAGATCAAAAGTCCACCAAAGGCAGCACGGAAGAATAGAAACAGGATCAAAGGCAGAGCTGGATGGGGGACTTTTTCTGTGAAGGGAGGTTGAGGAGTATAATATTTCATTAGCAACAGGGATGAGGAAGGCTACAAAACAATAGTTCCCTTTAGCAACAACTGGCTGATGCTTTTGGTTTATTTGTGCTCTGCAAGTTGAAAAGAACGATGTAAAGGTGCTTTTAAAAATAGTTGCAAGGAAGTTTGTGCTTTGCCACTGGGCTGCCTGTCAGTGCTGTTCCCGGCTGGATGCGATCGGTTGATAAGCTTGTACCTGGCCTGAACTCAGCCGCCTCTGCGTGCCGAGCCACCCGCAGCAGTGTACCCGCTCAGCATAGCCTGCCGACGCCCACCTCTGCAGAGGCTGGATGCAGCTACCTTGTGGGCAACCTCCAGCCCAGGGCAGCAGCTGGTGAAGCCCTCCCTGTCACTGGAAGCCTGCTCATATCAGTGCCCGGCTGTCGCAGAGTGTGGACTGCACTGCGGGGCCACATGTGGTCCCTGGCAGGGTGTGGTGACACCAAGACCCGTGCAGTAAGAAACAGAAGGGGGCTCTGTGTGTAAATAATTTACTACTGTGACCTGAATGCTATCGGGCCCTTGTTTATTTTTATGAAGTTACTAAAGAATCATGCTGATTCTGAAACAAGTTTGGGAGACCAGAAAAGTGACATAGAACAAAGGCATCTGTCCCCGAGGTGTGGCAGGGCAGTTGGACTGGGAAGGGATAGATGCCTTCTGAATTTCCAACTTTTCCTGCATACAGAAACCTTTGCGGAGAAACCAGAGAGGGAGAAGTGCCACACATTCTACGGGTGGCTGCACCAGAAAGGTGGGAGCTTTGCCACATGCTCTGTGGATGACCAGGGAGGGGAAATCGTCTGCTGGATGCTGTTTGTCACTATTTCAGTCAGGGATTTTGGGTGCCCCCAGCTGCCAGTGCTGTGCTGGGGCCATGGGTCCACAGAGAGGTAGGCTTTTGGCTGAGAAACAAAAGCAAAGCCTGGACTTACTGACATCAAAGAGGAGCTAATCGTGCTCCTGACAAGAGCAGAGACACTGGGCCTGGTGTCTGGGCTGCTTTGCAGTGCAGGTAGTGAGCGCTGAGGGGATGATGTGATGCCCTGCTCCACAGCAGTTTCCTCGGTGTTGTAAAGCCCAGGCAGCCTTGGAGATCCACAGCAGGATGCTTCCTCCTTACCTCCTTATCTCTTCACCAATCTTTTGCTTTCTGTAAGGGGATAAAAGGTGTTGCAGACACATAAGACATTGATTGCTGGCTACTGGGGCTGAAAGAAGAGGAAGGCTAATCCTCCTACTTTCCTACTCTTTTTTTTTTTTTTTCCTCTAAGTCTTTGTTCCATACATCGTATGGTCATAAGAGAATCTAATTTTTCAGCTAAGGAAAGCATGCTGTTCATGTTAGTCAGCAGAGAGAAAAACATGAGAACTCTGAAGTGTGAGTCAAAGACTAGAGTCAAAAGCAAACATACAGAATTCAACATTATTGAGTTTATTTTTTCTTAGTTATGTTCCTTAGGTGACCGGCAATATTTTGGAACCTGTCTGTCAAGAATTTGGGATTAGTTCTCTTGGAAGGGCAAGGATGTGGGCCCTCTAGTGCCACTTGGGAAATGCCATGATACCAGCCCACAGCTCTGAAGGGGGAGGTGTTACCTGGCAAGTACCAAGAGCCTAACCAGAAATTTGGGATCACTTCAGATGGTCAGAGAGAAAAACAGATCAGTTTTCCTCTTTAGATCTCCTGCATGTGGCTGGTCCAACTGGGCAATAGATCCCCCAGTAACTCATAGCAGCAGGAAAATCTTCCTGCTGGAAGGTGGTTCAATGATTGCCTGATGTCCTGTGTGAAATGAGCATTCAGCCAGTGGTACAGGCACTACTTAGTGGACAAGTATCCATGCATGTCATTGCTGTGGTAACTGGTGTCTCCATGTCTGCCATTCTCACTGCCTGCCCAGAGGGCACTGAAATTATTGGGAAATAAGTTACTCCATCAAAGTGTCATTCCAGCTGAGGCTTTGCACTGCACTAACAGCACATGCACAGCCTGTCTGTGGATGGACAATTGCTAGCTCCAGGTCTACAGAGGGAGCATTGTTAGACATATTAAGAATAATTTTTTGAAAGTCTTCTGGCTCCATAGTTCAGTGCCTTTCAGTTTGTGTATATCGAGCTGAGAAATCATGCCCACTAGGTGTTACTGAAGTCTGCAGTTGGTTGGCTCACCAGTACAATGCTAGGATGCTGGGCAAACTTGTGCACCTCCTCCCAAATTCAGATGTGTTTGAGATGTGCAGCTCAAAGACAACCAGTCTGTTGCCTCTAATAGTGTCAATGGATAAAAACCCTACAGGTTCAAGCTGTGGTCGATATGACAGCATCTGTTGCAAATGGAGCTGTTCCAAAATGCAAACCACAATTTCAAAGTGTCACTAAAAAGGCTGAAGACCCACTGAGGAGCAGGTGGAACATTGGCCTCAGCCAATGATCCAGCCTGTCCAGATCCCTCTGCAGATCCTCTCTTTTGTACCAGAAAAAGTAAACAATAAGTGTTTCTGTGCATGTATTAGACTAAGAAGAGTGTGCATATTTATGTGTGTGTGTGCTGGCTTAAGAAATTGTGTATGTGCAAAAGAACAAGTGCCAGTGAACACATAGCAAGACACCAAATGGCCATCTCACATCTGCGTGTGAGTGCTCGAAACTGCGTCAGAAACAGTGTGTGCCACGACAGGAAGCAAGGGCGGGCAGGGCTGTGTGAGTGCTCATTCACTCTGAGAGCTCACGGAGTGGTTTTGCTGGCTGTGGGGAGTGTGGGTACGTGCTGGCAGCAGGGCAGGGGAACAGTGCTGCGGGCACAGGCACCCATGCGCATGGGAAGGGAGCAGGACAGGGCGCCTGCCACCGCAGTGCTGGAGGGGAGATGCAGGAAGGCTTTTTCCCAACTGTTTATACAACATGGTTTGACTCAGCAAAGAATTAACATGGTAAAGAAAAATCTAGAATTGCTCTTGCCAGCTACAAGCAGAGTGATCAGCATACACAGGATGTGGTAAGAGCTAAAGGCGTCCCGTTATTAACTTCACTTTTATTTCAAGGGGACTCACTTCTCTGTTCTGGTTCCCATTTGGGAAGTGAAACCTAAGATCATGGTACCATCACAAAAGAAATACTGGTCACAGCTCATTTGTTTTTCTGCTTTATTATTATCTTAAAAGATTACTTTGCTTTTCCTTGAATGGAATTTATTTTAATTGCTGGTAACACATTAAGTCCTCGCTCTCTGTTTCTCTCCTGAAGAATTATCTCATTTGCTCTCATCTGAAACTGTTGACTCTGAGGGGAGTGTTTACACCTCACAGTATGGTACAGCCCAGAGCAGAGGGAAAAACGCGGGTTCCTCCTAAGCACATCCAGAGCCTGTGCACTGCTCACAAGGTGCTTTGTAAACATTTATTCATTCTTGTACACATGCTCCCTTCCCTCCCCCATCAGGTGAGGAAATATTATTGTCACCATTTCACAGATGGAAGGAGTGAACGCAGATAGGTCTGGTGACTCACCCGCAACCGCTGAGGCTGATTTAGAGCTGAGGCACTAAGCTCCCAGCCACCTAATTTAACCCAGCAGGTCACGTTCCCACCCAGGCCTGACAATATAGGTAGTGCCAGCTCCATCTACCTGCCACCCACTTGTACTGTGAAGCAGTAGCACTCATCTCCACGTTTGCAGAATGAGATCAGATTGCTGTGGCTTACTCCATGTGGTGTTGTCATCAGAGTGCGATATATCATTATGATATCATGATGTTATTATGCCTGAAACTAACGCAAGGCCACGCACAGAACAGAGGTAGGCAGCTGAAAATCAGCGACCGTGTGCTTCTCCACCACATCACAGGCACACACCCTGTACCAGGGTGTTGGTTGATTCCACCACACTGCAAGGATCTGCAAGCAATCTGTGTGCTGGGCAGGGTCTCCCCACCTTCTCTTTTGGGGCCTGGGTTAGTGTCTGCCCATACAGTCCTGGTGCAAATGTCTGAGGGAGGAAAGATGGCTCTGTGAGGAGATGGAAGGAAAATGTTTGCCTCTCAAGTGGAAATGGCTTTCAAAGCACACGTCAGGAGATAAAGATCATGGCCCCAGTTCTTTTTGAGGGTAGTTGTTTTTAAGTGCTGAGCA
Source organism: Chaetops frenatus (assembly GCA_013400775.1). Taxonomy (NCBI): domain Eukaryota; kingdom Metazoa; phylum Chordata; class Aves; order Passeriformes; family Picathartidae; genus Chaetops; species Chaetops frenatus. The sequence goes on from VZTR01032803.1 coordinate 329,953, forward strand.
CTTACTGGAAACTAAGCCTCCTAAAAGTGGTTCACTACAAGCATTGGGAAACAGAGCCTTCAGTGTCTCATCACAGCTGAACATCCAGGGCCACGTTGCCACTGCTGTTTGCTTTTGCTTTGCTATTTAAAATCCTCACCCATGTTGTTACCCTCTCCCACACAGAATCAAAAACATCAACAATAATAAAAAAACCAGCTCCTTATCATCTTCCTTTGCTTTTCACACTGTTTACACAGGGCATGATTTCACTCATGCCCAGCTCATTGCAGACGACTCAGATTAGTCAGTTCCACTTTCTGAGACTGGCTGGTCTGGCTGGCTGGGGCTCGGGCCCCACGGGATGCTGCTGCACCCAGCTTCATGCTACTGAAGGGGAGGTCAGCTTTCCTTGCATGAATCTTTAACTGTTTTAAAATAAGACACTTTCTATTTTCATCTTTGGAATACAGTCATTCCAATGAACCCAGTGTTGCTTTTTGCCTTGTCACATGCAAAACTTGTTTCCATTGCCATGACAAAGTTTACAGAAAGATCCATCTTGATTTCTGTGGGCTTTGAATCTGTTTTTCAGGGGCTAGTTCTGTACATGTTGGGAGCAATGGCAAAACGTCCACAAATTTCAAGGTGTGAGAGATTAAGGGTCTCAAAGTACCTCAGAGTGGGAAGGGAATGCATTTGAGTGCCAGGACTGTTCAGAGGCCTCTCTACATCTCTTTCAACCATCATGTGTGGGTTCGAGGTGCACTGTGACTTTGTAGGGAAATGGGTGAGTCTTGAGCATCTAGAAGGCAGATGAGTAGTTCTTCCTCTGGCCCTCCTTTAGGAACTATGTGCCACCCATACTGTGCCAGAGACATGAGTTGTAGAGAGTAAGGACAACACTCTCCTGGGCTGTTGTCTCTGGAGTTGAGGTTTCTTTTCCTGTCTGAAGGTTAAATGTGAGTTTTCATCTGAGGGTAGAGCAACCAGTGGCAGAAGAGCTTGGGCTGGCATGTGGAAGAGCCTCAAGTCAGTACCATTCATCCACAGAAACAGAAGTTCAATTGTTGAATTGGCAGAAAGTTAACCTCTTAGTTAAAATATTACTGGGCTCTACTTGCTCTTATCCTTCCACAGTGCAAGGGGCAAGGGGCTCAGTAGGTCAACTGGCTAGTACCTGACAGCAACTGCAGGGACCTGGTCAAGGCCCAGAGTGTGACCTGTGCCTCCTTGTTCAGATCCTTTTCCACAGTTCATGTAGTTCTTTTATAGTCCCTGTTCACGCTTCAGTGTGTTTTGTCCTAAACAGAACAAAGTAAGAACCCTGCAGAAAAGAAAGCCCAGGCCAAAGCTAGGTATGGTCAGCACATCAGTGTCCTGCAGTGACAGTGACAGCAGCATGCTTGGCAGGGCAGCCCCAGCACCACTGCTGAGAAAGGAAATTCCAGTCCTTAGAACAGTGCAAAACACAGTGCCTAAACTTTGGAGGTCTCCAGTGGGAAAGGCAGCTGTGTCAGCTGTGAGAGACAAATAAAATGACTAGTTGAGGAGTCACAAATTCAGGGCAAACACCCAGGCAATACCCCACCTTTGTCTAAGTGGCATAAGTCAACACCCAGTGGCACAAGTAATCAGAGCCCTGAACAGCACAGGGCTTGTTTGCTGCTGGTGTTGCTGCTGTGCCTACCCCAGCCACAGGCCCCTGCTCCACCAAGACACCAAGCTATAGTTTTGCTGGCCAGAAGTTTTCTAAATGGGAGCAGGGAGCAATCCCCACTATCTCTTGCAGGTTCCAGCTCAGCAATGTGTGCTACACCCATTCATCTAAATGCAGAATTAGTTCTGAAACTAATGATAAGGCTTTAAATGCCATCACACAGCTAATTTATTTCCCCACTGTCCTAAAGTGCTTCCCAGGTGCTGAAAAGCTTAGCTGCCAAAATCTCCATGGTCTTTGTTGTCAACCTCAGCAAGACAGCTCTGCATTGCACCATCTTTCCTATTCATGTTGGGTTTCAACCCTTAATGCGCCAAGCCTCAGAGCCCCCAGCAGTGCTGGAGGCAGGGCTGTTCTATCCACACAGCCGAGGAGAAGCAACTTCTCCCTGTTCACAGAGGAAGTGGCTGCTGGAGCACCACCATCAGCTGATGCCTCCTGTCTTTCGTGCATGTCTTCCCTCCTCAGAGCAATGTGCTGTACCTTTATGTCAGTGGAGCTGCAGAAATGTGAGCTAGGTGTGATATCACACTACAACACGCTGGCTGTGCTGAAGGCACAAGGTCATCCCACCCTTGGGAAGGGGAGGGAGGACACAGGTGTATATACACACACATGAGCACACCTTGGTGGCTGTGTGTAAACACGTGTACCCACGGAGTTTCCATTTGGAGACGTGCTCCACGTGGCACGTATCTGTTCAGGCAGAAAAACATCACTGCCCCAGTTCCTGCAGCTGAAGCCTTTTTTGTTTTTTTGTCTCTTGGGTTCTGGAGTTACTTCTGGTTTACAAAAATATCACCAAAGGGCAGCCTTCCTGAGAGGTGGAATAGTTTCCCCTTGAGAAGAAGCTGGTGGAAATCCCCTCTCTTAAGACATTTTTAATTTTGCCAGAAAAGGTACAGTGGGAGTGACTGCTTTAACTAGTGAGCTGACTGGGATGAGCTAATGGGTTTTTCCATATCTGGTGTCTAGTTCCAGGGATTTCCATGAATTGCTGTCAGGACAGAAGAAGGCAAGAGATTGCAACTGTGGGATCTGCTGTTTCAGCTCCACTGACACGTCATTCCCCCAGGACACCCAGTGACCTGGTTAATCTAGTTCTTTGCTTCTGACTTCTGGTAAATGATTTATCAACTGGCGTGGATCCCTGTTTGCTTAAGGAGGCGTGTGACGACCTCTAGCAGACCGGCTGCAGTGAGCTACAGCCCACATTTGGCACCCAGCTGCTGGTCCCAGCTCGTGACCCTTGGCACGGGGAGCAGGAGGACAGGGCTCTGGCAGAGCCTGATGGCAAGGACTCCTGCAGGGAACTGTGGGTGGTGTTGACAGAGTTTTGTGGAGAGCCCCGGTGACTAAGCCGTCAGCTCGTCAGGGAAGGCGCTTGCAGACCTGCCTCGGCCTGCCCTGACCCCACGGTGTGTAGGTCCTGGCTGGGAGGCTGGCTGTTTTTGCTGTGTACAGACTGCAGGCTGCAAATCCTGAGATGCATCAGCTGCTGCACTGGCACCAGCCTTGGGGTCCATGTACTCTAGAGAAAAATTAACATGAATGTCTACCACCTTGTCCATACTCAGTGATGAAGCCAGTGTCTGAACCAGTTGCAGCTCTGGAGTTCTTCGTCATGCACATGCATAGGTCACTACCCCTGTCACCACACACAAAACACTACAGCTAAACAGAAGATTGTACAGACCTAAACTCAACTGCTCAGGCCAGGGAGATGAGAGATGATCCTTCAAGCTTTATATCCTGCCCTTGTAGTGAGGCTAGAGTGTGGAAAGAGATCAGATACCACACATCAGGCACCCCTCTAAATACTGTCTATGGGCAACTCCCCGCCTTTCCTCCAGGCCAGTTATTGCTGCTTCCTGCTCTGATTGTTTCAAATCTGGTTATCTTGAGTTATGCCTGTTCTGGCAAATATGGTGCAGCAGAGGGGAGGTCCTGTTCTCATCAATGCTGTATGCATGCCACAGATCACAGAGATTAGCATGGGAGGAACAGATGAGCTGCTTGAGGCGGGCATTGGGAAGCTTGCAACAGAGCTGCCTAGTGTTTAGAAATATAAAGCTGCTTAACAAAATCTTCGTTGTGGAAGATACAGGGCCATAGTGAATTTTCAGATGGCTGGAGGCTGTTTCACAGGGGCAGCACCCAGCAGAAGGGGAAGCTGGGGAAGCCTACTGCAGCACCAGCCCAGACAGCCCTGCTCCCAAGAGGCACAGTGTCACACCCCCCTAGGGCCACACATCATCAGGGAGGGCTGGCTCAGGCTGCGGTGAGGAACCTGCAGCCACACGTTGGCAAAAGCATGGGGTGTGTTTTCTTCTCACACAAGGGTGGATCTGGAGCAGCTTTCAGCTTCCTGGGACCTGAGAAGTGAGGGGTTTTTTGTTTATAGCCCAAGAGGATGGAGGGTGCAGCTCCTGTTCCCAGTTTTTGGTGGTACACCACCAGCTTCCTTGCCTTATGCCTCAACAGGAACCTCTGTGTTCACGCATGACAGGCTCCCACTCTACACCTTGTAAAGCACCCCAGCATCACAGAAGGACAGACAGCTGGTGGGATGTCTGAGGGCTGTTCCACCTCACCAGGAGCAGTCATAGCTACCCTGTGACTCAAAACACAAAAGCACATATTCAGTCTAGGCTGAGCCTACCTGCCCTATGAAAATCCCAGTCTTAGAGGAGAGAGACAGGACAGGGAAAGAAAGGAAGGCTAGCAAATCATCCCAAATTATATTTCTAACCTATAAATATGGGTGGAGGTACTGTAGGTATAATCTTCAATGTGAATTCCCAAGTGTTGATAGATATTTATATGGGCAACTGAGGGTTCAGTCTTAGTTTCAAGCCCAAACTCACTGTTCATACCACCTCTTCTATACACAGACTTACTCTCCAAACAGCAGAAAAGACCCTGTTCCATACAGAAATTATGTCCTTACCAGCAGCACAAGTAGTCTAGGCTCAAACCTCTTGGCTTTGGAAACACAAACAGGTTTGCTGAGGACAGCACAGGTGTAGACTGATGCAAGTGCAAAACTTCCCAAAAGCATTCCTCTGTCCCTAGGGCAATGAAACAAGAGCTGAGTTTTCTCATTGAACTCTTTTGTTGCAATGGCACATTTAAAAGAGCACCCAGTCTTTAGTAGAGCTGGGATTGGAACCTGCTTCCTCTCATCTCCAGTCTGCCAGACTGGGGGAAAGATTGCTTTCAGTTGCCCAGCCTTGTTCTAGTCCTGGCAACATAAGGCCATTTTCTGGTCCATTCCCTCTTTATTCCAAAGGGGTCTTATTTTGCACTTTTTGACTACAACCAAACCGTTTTATTGAGCTGTTCTGGTGTTGCCATGCTAAAGTCTCCCACCTGGCAGAGCAGTTCAGTGCAAGGCAGAGAGAAGCCACATACCTCTCAGCTGGGTCTTACCATAAGAGATCCTACCAGGATGCTCCGGCCAAAGTTGCAGCTACCTGCCATGTAGTCAAGGCATCCTCCTTTACCACCACTGTCCTGGGAAGCCTGGCTCAGAATTAAGAGACAACTGATCCCAGTGTCTTATCCAGGTCCACTGCTGAGGTGGCTCACATTAAATCTACTTGCAAGATTTAACAAAACTGCATGCAGAAGGGAACAGTTATGGATTAATAGAAGTTAAGGGAATAATAACCTGCTTTTCTTGGACCTGGTCCAGTATTCACTAAAGGGATTTCCATGAGCATTAGTAGGATTCAAATCAGACCATAAATTTCTTGCAAATTTTCTTTTGCTTTATTAAAGCAGAAGAAAACTCCCAATGACCAAACTAAAAAACTATCTTAAAAGTTGTTTCCCCTTTTTCTTATACATTTATTCTCCTTTACGATTCTTGGCACTGGGCAAAATATATCCACTCTGACAAGCCCATGATCTTAGAACTTCCTGTAACATGAGAAATGCATTCCTGAGCCCCCCAGCTTTGTTGGCCCTGCAGAACAACTGCCTCAGCCCTGCTCCACTTCCAGGCCCATCACTCATACCAGGCACTGGCACAAGAGAATTTCACACCAAGAGAACAACCTTCCCAAACTATCAATTAAAAAATGTCACATTTCTGTACCCTGTGGATGTCCTCTGCCTTGTTTGCACACTTTGTTCTTGCAGGATTTTGACACACATTGCCCATGAACCATCTGAGGAGTAGTGCTGCAGGTATCAAGACACTTGAAGATGCTGTCATAGTGTCTAATTGGATTTCAAAAGGGCATTGCTCTTGTTGCCTTTTGATGTCAGTGCAGGTTGGGCAACTATACCCCTGTCCTCATCTCTAGGTACTGAACACCTTTCAAGTCTGGGTAACAGTCTCACTCCCCTCTTAGAATACAGCACTTAGCTCTCAGGGTGTCTGTGAGGATGCAACAAGTGATGATTCTGAGTTTTCTGGAAATACAGAAATGGGTACTTCCAAGTAAGTTAACTAAGTAACTTCTAATCAGAAAAACAATTTATTAACATTTTCTGCTAATAGCCAGCTTTGTAGATTCCCATGATTCCCACTGCCAACATCTCTAATATGGAAATACTTTTGACCCTTCTCCTTCAAAAGGCTGGGTTTTATCTCATCTAAAATAGAGAGAGCACAAAGACACGTCTGTCAATGTTAGTGATGCTAACTCTCTCTTTTTGTCCCCATGCTTCAAAAAGAAGATAACCATTCAAATCTTAAAATGGAATCACAGAGAGTTGCAGTGGTTGTGAGCCATTAAATGCTTGGCTGTAGTTTTTTATTGAAACAATTAAAACAATTTACTGTACAGGTAGCTTTGGCAACGTGGGGTTTAGATTCTTGTTAGGTTCACAGCCCCATATGCCCAGAGGCCAAGTACAATATGTTGAGGAGATTCTGGCTCTCCCCCTAGGACAGCTGCCAGTGCATCAGGCAGAGCACAATAAAGCATGTGCAAGTGTGAGGCCTAATGGAGCTGCTATTGCCCTGATTTTCTGAGAGAAAAAAAACCCAGAAGAGTTTGTTTGAATGCAGTCTTGACTGCCCGTAGGTTTGGGTCTGAGGTACAGAGTGTGAGGCCTGTGTTTATGCCCCATTTTTGAGAGGAAGGAGTTTCTGTCTCTTGGCATGTTGGGGGGAAGCAATAGGGCTGCCATCTAGAGGCCAAAGGCACCTTCCAGCACATTCTCTGGGATCTGCCGTCACCTGCTGTCCTCACTGCCTACGTATAAAGGATTCCCCATTTCTAAATAAAACTGTCATACTACAAAGCATCTCTCCATCCACATCTCTCATTCAAGGATTGCATATGCTGCCTTAATCAATCCAGCTTAAGAACAGCCTATACAGATAATGGATGCATCTGCCACAGCAATGAAGGAAATTATATGAGACATGACATACAAAGCAGAATCCTGCAGAAATACTTGAGAGGCTCTGAGGAGCTCTAGATTTCTGGGAATGGTGTTAAACATGTAGTATTGAAAGATTATTAGCAGGAAGGCTCGAGCATAGGACAGGGTTTATGTGGCCTGTTAGGCACATCAAGCTCCATAGCCAGACTAAGCATGATTTCCATCTGCTCATCCCATTGCTACTCCTCACTACTGCCAGGCTTTGGAAGAGTTTGCTCTGGAAATGTCCCATATCTGTACCTAGTTTGGCTCAGAATGTGTTTTTCTCCCATCTCTACAGTGATCTCATTCCTCTCTGACAATATGGTGGGGGGCCAGGTCTGCTGCGACCAGCAGCAAGCTCGGGGTGCCTAGGCCTGGACACTGTCCTTCCCAACCTGTTCCTAAACTGAACACTGCAAGTCAAACTCATCTGAACCCCTGGCAACTGGAGCCAGTCTGTAACATGTTTTGGTAGTTATAGCCTGTTCAGAAAAGTCGTATCTTAGCTGCTGCCTCTTTACCATGGCTGCTCCTCTACTTTGCTGCCTCATCTTCTCTCTCGTCTGGGAGAGGAATGGTCTCTCCCCCATGCATTTCCCTACAGCACGCATAGGAGTCATTTAGTACTGACAAATATCAAAGGGAAACAGGCAGAGGACTCTCATGGCAGCCTACTGCTCTCCAGAGTGCCCCATGCTAATTTGAGGTTTGTTAGCTCTGCCACCTCCACACAACTTAAGTACATGAGGAGGTTGGAGTAGGAAGGTGAGGGTTGCAGGGCAATGATGCCTTGGTCTTGTAGCTGGAGAAGTTCAACCAAAGGCCCTCACAAAGCACTTCAGCTTTGCTTGCACGCTGCCTGCCCTGCACCCTGCACCCTCCACATTGCAAAATCCCCTGCTGATGTGACTAAGAGTCACGTTCCGCAGCCTCAGCATCGCTTTCCACCTCTCACAGCCCTGAAATGGGGACAGGGATGTGTGATTCGCTTTCTCTTCTCCTTACCTAAGACTCTGACCATGGGTCATTTGTGTCCAAGGGGCTGGAGAGACCCTTGAATCAATACTGATGTGTGAGTGGCTAAATAAAAACAGATCTGAACCTCACCAGCGCTGCTTACATAAAGGAAAGAGGAAGCAGCCACTGACTCCAGCAAGCTTTAGCAAAGTTCTGCAAGAAGTTGCTAAAAATAGGGCTGCCCGTACATTTCCATCCTGCCTTTGACACAGTCACAGCTTTCACATCCCATCAGCCTCGCCATTTCCTTGTGGTGGGCTTGCCCCACGGCCCAGCGTCACCAACAGCCCTTCCTGCCTGCAGACAGCCTCAGGAGCTCTGAAGTGCAGGCAGCTCCTTCCCACCCTGCTGCAAGCAAACACTTCCCCTGCCCTCTTTACCTGTCCCTCAAAGGAGAAGTGGGGCAAGCCCCAGTGACGGTCTCACCCTAAGAGGACGCTAAAAGTCCCAGAGGTACTGAAGACCACAAAAGCTTTCCACAATGGAGGGTTTTCTCAGTAAATGAAATGGTGGAAATTGCTTGTTTGAATACCCTGGGATAATATTCCCAAACACTACCTTCTGGCTGTGGTACTTATTCTTGGAGGACTCGGAGCTGAAAATTACCTGAACCTCCTTCCTGTAGTAAAAAGGGAAACAAGTGAACCCAGGGTAGAGTGGATGGGATATGAAGAGGTGTTATCCAAGGTGCAGGTGTCCCATCCCTGGAGCCAGGGAGGTGGCCGTTAGGCAGCCAGCGAGGCCGTGTGCATGTTGGATGATGGCACATGGAAGATGGAGATACACTGGCAATGTACTGTAGGAAGAGCAAGAGTGTTGCCAGTTCTGCCGGTGCTGTTCCTGAGAACTGAACTCAGAGTAGATGGCATCACTGTTAAGCTGAGGAGAACGCAACAAAGTCTGTGAAGCCAGATGAAATGAAGAGTGTTGAAAATTACCTGTGTTGTTTGCCCAAGGTTTTCCTAATCCTGTGGAAGTAGTGCCCATGGTAATTTGGGCCAATAGGAAGATCATTAGCATTTCTGTCTTCCCTGCTTTTCAATCCAGCAGGTACCAGAAAGGGCAAGGCAGCATAGATGGACTTCTGAGAGACAAGTGGGATCAGGGAAATCCAAGGCCAGAGCTCTGCCTTCCTCTCTGGACCACAAGACAATTAAGCATCTAACCACCTTGTTGCCATGCTGCTGGAGCAGGGGCCCAGAAAGTCTGGGAGCTGATTCACTCCTCCCGTGAGTTTGGAGTCTGGCTGTTCTGGCCTCAAGCTCTCAAGCAGAGGGATCGGGTCTTGAAACTTCACAGACTCTGATTCTGCTTCCAGGGTGAACCAAGAAAGCCAACTGAGTCCTCCTGAAGTAAAAAGACCTGATGACGAAGAATACCTGAACCCCTTCTCCAGGGGCAGTGGATGTTGTCTTGGGGTAGCCTCTGTGGAGCCCTGACTTTGGCAGAGGACCGGAGTGTGGAGAGGTTGCCCTGAGGAGTTGACTTGGTAAGGGCCAGAGGTCTCTGGGGTGCATGAGGGAAAGGCACACACTGGGAAAGAGTCCCCAGCCAGCCTGCAGGACAGCCTACAGGAGTAATAGCCCTGTTGTAGGCACTGGGTGGTAAAACATAGCAAAAAACCATTCTGCTCAGAAGTCACACCTAGACAACAAAAAATTTTCTCCAGACCAAGCCAGAAGTTATTCCCTGAAGCCTCTTTGTCACCAGACTCCTTTGGAGGAGTGGCGATATTCAGTGTCTAGAAATGCTGTCTAGAAACAGGCCATGGCAGAAGGGTGCAGTCCCAGTTCTGGGCAGCTCCTGTGGGTACATGTGGTGGGGGGAGGAGGAGGATGAGAGTGGGGGTGACAGCTTCCTCAGCAGACAGTTTTGCTTCTCAGTCTAGTGCAGAAGAGAAGCATTTGTTAGCTCTTGCTACTTCTAAGCCTTTGTAACCAGCCTTCTCTCAAGACTAGCCTGGGTAGGTGTCCTGAGTGGCTGCAGTTTAATTCCTGGGTCTTAGTTCAACCTCTCCATCTCCCTTCCTCACCCTGCCAGAACTCACAAAGGTGGGCAGCTTGGGCCCTTGGTGAAGCTGTCAGTCTGAGTCGCCCAGAAGATGCTGTGGGGATCGGGGGAGCTACCCTGGGACCACCACTCGGCTGGAGAAACAGGTCCAGGGCCCTTCAGAGCAATTCTCACAGTGGCCGTCATGACAGTGAGACTTCCAAGGGCTCGAGGAAGTGCCAGGGAGTCAAAATGACGGGCCCTAGATTATCTGCACACGCAGACGCGTTTGTTCCAACAAACAGGTCCTTCAGGAGACCTGCACATGGCTCACCTCCATGGCTGATTTTTGAGCACCCCCTGCGCCGCTCCTCCACCTTTTCCTTCCGCTCTGCCGGCAGGTGAACGTGCTGGAAACCGCATGGAGGGGGGCGAGGACAGAGCTGCCAGTGTGTGTGTGTGTGTGTGTTTGTGTGTGTGGGGAGTTCCCCGAAGGCAAAGCTCTGGGTCACCAGCGCGACTCTGAGGCGATTGTGAGGCGATTGTGAGGCGGTTCTTAGGCGGTTCTGCGGGTTTCTAGAAAAGCGGTTTCCGTGCGGCGGTGCCACAGCGCCACCTGGCGGGCCGGCCGGCAGGGGCTGCGCGGGGCCCGCGGCGTTCCCTGGTCCGCCCCGCGGGAAGCAGCGGTGGCTCTTCCCGCTGGCATCGCGCTGCTGGCGTGCCGGGCAAACCCCGCTGTCACCTAGGCTGCGCCGTCACGCTGAAGAAGCGCGTGGGCAGCTCTAGAGCCCAGCCCAAGGCAGCTCTGGCTGCTGCGTCACACCACAACTTCACCGTAAGCACACGGATAACCCGCTCCCAGCACGCTCCTTTTCCACGCACAGCTGTTGCTGTCGTTCGGGTAGCAGAGACGCTGGTAGGAGGGAAGGAAGGTGCACAACACAGGTTTGTGAGGTCTTAGCAGGGTTAAGTAAATTCACTCACAGGTTTTGAGGTGTTCGTGGTGAGATTTGGGGGTCTCAAAGTATACGGAGTGTCGTCGGTTCTCCCTGGGGAATACAGCATAGTGCGTTAATTTTGGTGCTCACAGATAAGAGAGACAATCTACTGGACTAAAGGAAATTCAAGAGAGTCAGTACCATAAGCAGATGTGGATTTTAGACCATCCAACTGCCAGAACTGGGGAAAGATTAAGTAAACTGAAACAAACAGATGGCAAATGTGGGCAGAAATTTTGCAGCAAGCATTTTGGGCAAACCTGGAAGACCAGTCTACATGATCAGTAATGGTTCTTGCATAGTGCTAGAGACAGGCTGTGACAATTCAAATGAAAAGAACAGGGAAACTTTTCAAACATGTAAGAAAACTTGGAGGTTTTTGAGCACATCCCTTTTCAGTTAAAGGCATTCACAGGAACTGGCAGTGATGCAGGGAACATGGCAATGGCCGTATGTGTAAGAGACAGCAGAGCTGTTTTCCTATACTTTTTGTTAAACAGCCAGTGTGCCCTGAAGCTTTAATGGAACAAATACATAGAAGGGATAGAGCTAAGTGCAACTGATACCAACACTTCAGACAGAAGCACTAGGTGTGGTGTTTAAGTCCAGCTCTGGTAAATTCCATTTCTGGCCAGAGGCATAAAAGAGATAGGCTGTCTAGAGAGGCCAGATACTGATTGTCTGATGGTCAGTAGCAGCAGAAGGACAGATTGCCCGCCTAAACACAGTCTGCTTTGGAGAGAGCTCTGTCTGGTAGCTGGAATGCTGCTGGCCTGGACTCCAGTTAGCCTGAGGCACTTGGAAAATCCCAACCAGAAGTCACAGTGGGGCCTACATCCATAGTGTCATTCACCGAGTTTGAGGAATAATTCCTGCAGCTGTAGATGTGAATCCAAAGACTTCTTCGGGTTTCTTTTCTTTTACTGTGTATATTTTCCTAACGTCTCCTTCTTGTCATTGTTGTGCCAGTAAATGCTGCACCACTTGTTCTCTGTCCCCTGACTAAAATCTGACTCAAACTTTAACTGCAGTTTAGGGTACTTCTGTTTTCAAGGCTCTAGACTGAAAGCCTTTTCAGATTTTAACCTCAGCTATACCAATGGGTCGTCACTTCCTTTAAAAAAGTGTCCTACAGCATCCTACCTCTGTGAACCACAAAGTAATATCCATGGGACTCTGATGGAGGAGGAATCAGTTGCCTTAGAACACCAGAGAACTGGCTGTTGGATAAACAAATCCAGCATGTGTGCAGGACCCTGCTGAACCTGATCTCAGGGTCTCCAGTGATATATTACATACCTACATACACACACATGGAGAGAAATTCTTGGTCTGAACTGACACATCTGCTTTGCATCTGGATCTTTCCAGATTCACACAGCACAAGAGATTTCTAGAGTGGAAAGAACGGACAGGGAAAGACCACATTCATCTCTGGTAACAGGAAAAAGCCATCACACTACACAAAAGTATCATTCATTACCAGTGAAACTCTGTCTTGTTTAAAGTCCTTCATTAGTCTTGAAAAACAAGTTTTGCCATACATTCTTCCCTCCCTCATCACTGCCTCGTGGTCTTAGGCCCAGCAAATCAATAGAAGTGAATGTCCTTTGAACATCTTGAGACTACCCAGACAGAGTTGCCATTAGCTAGTATTTCACTACAGCATATAATCTGGCCTTGTTTCTAACCCCAGCCTGTTAACCCTTGCACTTTCCTATTGGTGCTGACTCTAAGGCCTGAATGGCTCCCTTATGTTTTTGCTCTATCCCCTCTTTTAAGCTGGCATGCATGGAGCCCTCTGCCAGGTACAACTGGTGGCTAATCAGCGTTACTGTCCTAGTAAATCACCCGGGGTGAAAGGCTAACAACTCTCCAGCAGGTTTGCAAAGACAGGAGGTAGAGGGGGAACCGATTGCAGGGCTGGTAAAATGGGAAACGTGCCCTCAGGTACTGGATGCACAGAGCATTTAGTCTGCCAGCAAACAATGGCTGTGGAGTGGGAATGAAGGGAACAGACGGGAAATGACATGCTTCCAAAACCCCTGTGAGAAGACCAGCTCCACTTAGGAACTGCACAGCAGTTAGCTCTCAGATCGGGGTGCGGCAGGAGGAGCTGGCAGAGCACTGCAGGTACAGAACCTGGGGCACTTCTTCCTACTCGGAATCTCGTTGCTCCTTCACCGCGGTTTTGAAGGAGAAACGTTTTCTCCCGGAGCGCAACCCACACCCTTCTCAGCCCATTTGCGGCTCCCGGAGCAGCGGCACAAGGACAGCCAGTAGATGGCATGTGCCGGAGCCGAACCTGCTCGGTGAGGAATCCAGGCCTTCCTGGCGGGAATATTCCTCCTCCTTCTCACCTCGTTTGGCAACCACAGGTGAGCATGCACAACACTTGCTTTCCTTTCCTCATCAATAAAGCAGAGATGAGATGTGGCCCAGTACAATAAAGTTTATCTTCACAGACCCCTGAGGTCATCTTTGGATGAAAAGCCACGTGTTAAACTGACAAAAATAATTAATAATAAAGAAGTGCCATAGACATCACAGAAAATATGCTCATGTTTTTAAGGGGTGATGCAGCCAGTTGTGGAAATGCAACTAATTGCAATGCTCGACTTCCAGGTGTGCCCCATGCTGCAAGCAGTTGCGTGCTGTACCATAAGGCTTCCTTCTCCTAGGAGGAAAATGTCCTGTGCTAAGAGAAGCTCAAAAAATGCTGGACAGGAGCAAAGTGATGGGGTTCTGTTTGAAGACTGCCTACTTTGAGAAAAGATGGGAGGATAAATTTAGAAAAAAAGATAGTTGTGTTTACAAGGGAAGCAAAGAGGATAGCAAGAGAGGTACAACCCAGACCATAGCTCCACTTCCTCCCTCCCAGAGAATGCTGGAAAAAGCAGTACTGCAGGAGACCCAAAGAACCTGCTTTTTGTGATGTCATTGAGTTGGCTTCTGGAGGATCAGATCAGCATCAGAACTGGCCTAAGGCAAGGGGGAGACACAGGGATGGTGGCTTGTCTTGCCAGCAGCAAGTCCAGCTGCAGCCCCAAGGGACAAGTGCAACCCTTTGACTCCAATATAAATGTAGCTATTGTCTTATGTTGCCTCCATTTGCTGAGGAGAAATTTGTGAAAATGGCTCTCAAGGATCACGTTAGCAGAATAAGGGGAGGAGCAATGACAGATATACTTGCAGATGCATGATGACTTTCGGAGCTCTGTTCCTTGCAGCTTTGCTGAAATGGGAGAGCAGAAGCTTTCTACCAGTCAGAGGGGATGAGTCCCATCTTTCTAATGGGAAGCCTCAGATGTTGGAACACACTGCTAAGATAGGACTTAAATACCTTAAAGAAGCCTACTTATGGTTATCCTCAAATGGAGCTTACATTCCTGTACTCTCTAAAGTTAGAAGGAAGGCACCTGATATGGGTAAACAATTTTGTTCCAATGCAGTCTAAAAATATTCTATTTTAAAAATAACTAGGTTTCAGAAATACATTAATAGTTGTTCTGGTTTCAGCTAGAATAATTTTCTTCCTAGTAATTGGTATAGTACTGTTTTAGATGTAGGATGAGAATAACGTTGATAACACAGTGAAGTTTTCAGTTATTGCAAAGTAGTGTTTATCAAAGACTTTTCAGCTTCTCACATCCTACCAGCAAGGAGGCAGGGAGACATGAGAAACTGGGAGAGGACACAGCCAAGACAGCTGACCAGAGGGATATATCCCATACCACATGGCATCATGCTCAGTCTATAAACCCTGGGGAAAGCTGGCCAGGAAGTGACCAGGCATATTCATCTGACTGTTGGCACTGTTGACTGAATCAATGGAAAATTATGGAAGGGAAATGATGTTGTATATGAAAGAATCAAGAATTAATAAAATAAATGAGATACACATTAGCTCTATATTTAAGTAATTTGCAACGTAAGCATGCTGTGGTGAGAAGCATTCAAAGTCTCTGATATTGCACTTGCCAATCTCAAAGGCACTAGGCAAGGCAGTGGACATTTTGTGGAGTTTTCTTGGGTAGCCTAATAAAATTACCAAAGCCAGAACACCAACATTTAACACAGGTGAGCATACTCCAGCTTTCCCAGCAGTCACATCTATTAAGATTCTTCTCCAAAGTAATTTCTAATGTGCTCCTTCTGAAGTGCTACCGTATTCAGATCACATCATGCCAAACATGCAAACAATTAAAGAATAGTTTGGGTGAGAAGGGACCCTAAAAATAATCTAGTTCCAAACCCCTGCCATGGGCAGGGTCACCAGTAACTTGGCTCTGTAAGGTATGTCAGCCTTGAAGCCTTATATGCATGTAAGTTATGTGGGCAATGTAAGAATCTCTAGGACAGTATTTCAAAAGTGACAAATTAATTTACCTATATGAAGATTCCAACACCTCTGGCCATTCAGTTGTTGGTTCCTCTGTTCAACTGGCAGACTGGAAGTATCACCTCTTTGCAAGGACTGCAGAAAGAATCCTTCTGCCCTCTATTCAAACAGCCACTGCTGGCCATGACAATAAAATCCTATCCTGTCCTCCAGTTAGTCAGCATCTGGTCACAACTGGTTTCTAGTTTACATTTTCTTGCTTCCATACAGGCATACCTTCAAATAAATTTCTTTGGGATCATGTCAAAAAGATTATATGAAGTGAACAGCAACAACAATTTAACAGAACTGCAAAATAAGCCAGAAAAAGGTTTGATTTTATTAGGAATGGTACATTTAAATACATGTAAGACTTCGGGATTAATTTACATATTTTTTCCAAAAATGTTTCCCTTCTTTAACAATACAGAAGTTAAAAAAAAAAATCTAATTCCAAATTGTAAGAACAACAGTATTTGCAGTGGAAATTTCTACTAATCAAAACAACTGTGCATTCCAGAGATTTTGATTACACTTTTCCTGGGATTTTTTTTGCTGCTCTCATTACTAAAATAACCTTCCTTTCCATCAAGACTATTGCTAGTCATACACATGTTATTAAGTATCACACTTTTGGGTATGAAAGCTATGTCACTTTTATAAACATCAAAAACATGGACATGCATATTGACATTTCTGTGCAGTTTTATGAAGTCACCTGTCAAATAAGGCCTATACATACAATACCACATACTAGTGAATTACTGTAAAATTATTATAATGGATTCCCAAAAATCCTGACATCTGGATGGTATGTCTCATTTTAACAGAAAATTCCAGCTTTCATTACTGCTTAACATTGTATTAATTCATTATCCAAGTGAGCAATATTCAACTAACCAATGTGTATTCCTGAAAGTCTTTTGCAAATTAAGCATATTGTCAAGGTCCTGTAAAGCTGGAACTTAAACAGCCTGTTAAGCCAAGCAACAGGGAAAAAGGGGAACTCTAAACTAATTTTATCTGGTCCATTCATTCTCGCACAGAAAAGTAGCCACAGAACCTTAAAGGAATAAAATCTATACTTCCTGTTCTCGGACTTAATACCAAGGACAAAAGCTAACATAGTATTTTGGAAGTCAAAGGCCTTGGAGGTGGAGGGGAAAGTAGGGGCAAGAGAGGGAGAAAGCAGCGTATTGTCTCATCCCATTACCTCAGCATTATGTGTACGTAATATATCTATGATAGAAATGTTTACTAATAGCAGGGAAAAAAAATAAAAAAGACTTCCCACTCCAGACTTCACTGAAAGAAGAAAGCTGACAGCCAGCCCCTCCTCACAGAGATGGCCTATTTGATGACAGGCACTTTGGCAATGTAAGAGGAGGTCACCCTTTCATCATGTTAACTCTTCCCCTCCCAGTTCTCATATATAACTTGTCTCAAGTCTTCAAGAAACTTGAATCAAATTAATTAATACATCTCAGAGCAAGTTAACTACGGCTATGAGCAGAGCTCGACCTAGAACGAGATTTTCTTTTAGAAGAAGAGGGAGAGGGGGAAGAAGCTATCAAGCTGGAGCGGTGGCTTTTGTGGGAGTAACTCTTTTTAGGAGTACGACTGCGAGAACGAGAGCGGGATCGAGAGCGAGATCGGGATCGAGAGCGAGACCTGGACCTGGACCGGGACCTTGACCTGGACCGGGACCGGCTGTCCGATCTGGAAGATCCTGTAGACCTGGACCTGCTGCGAGATCTTGAGTAACTCCTTGATCGAGATCTGCTTCTAGAGAAATGTAATTAAAAGCTGTAGTCTCACCTCTTACTAAATTTAAAACAATCATGTAAAATTCTCAACTACTTTATATGCATAGCACATCCATGTGAACATCTGAAAGCACTATGCACAGCATTCAGTCATTTCATAATGCTGCTACATTTATGTTATGCTCCATCATGACAGTATCTTCTTAGGTCAAGGCTATCAGGAACTGCTGGCCTTGACATTCTCTGCTAGTGTGGCAAAATATGAAATAAAAGTCTAAAATATGCCTAATATAAGACACCTCTCCCCAGCTCCAGCCAGGAGGAAAGAATCAATTTTTAGGCAGGGTAGTCTCTCCCAAAGAACTCTTTTTCTGCATACACCCTGCCATGAAATATAATTTAATTTATCAAGAAAAACACAGAAATGAAACCTTAAACATGTAGTGTTTATTCTCTCTAGAAATGCCACGCAAGTTAGTATGAGTTTCTTTCAAGAGGCTAAGAAAGTCTCTGAAGGTGTGGACCACCAGCACACTTTAAAGCCTTAAAGTTTTAACACCTTAACTAGTAATGCATCCCTTTTTTCATGGAAAGAAATGGATTTATTTTTGAGACAATGAAAGAGCTGCAGCCAACATGTTTTTTTTTAATGACTGAACAGCAGAACTGCTTAGGAATAATGCAAGCAAGCTAACTGATTTTCTTTTATTCTCATTAACAAGTTGGCTTTCACCACTATTTGAGAAACACTTCACAGGGCTGTGAAACAGCTTTCCTTTAAACTAAGCATTTTTTAATACCAAAATTCGTGTTTTTAAAAAGTTTTCTTTATAATACTACATTTTGTCTTTAAAAAAAATCTTTACTCTTATCCAAAAGTGTTCTATTTACCCTGTTTCAGCAAGTTAGTTCTTATCTTAATCTGTTTACATTGCCAGAAAGTGGTTCTGTGCAGTGATATTTAGCTTGGGGCCAAAAAACTAGATAATCAAACTTTGGCATCAATACTACCCAAATCCATGCCCTCAGCAGAATTTTATCATGTCAGGTGACATACCTATGCCTTCTGTGGTCTTCAGTCAGTTTAATTCTGCGTCCATTCAGCTCAGTGCCATCCAATTTTTCCAGTGCACTCTTCATGTCACTGTAGGATGCAAACTCCACAACCCTGTTTACCATAAGGAAATAAAGGAAAAGTTTTAAAGAAACAAAAAAAAAAGTAAGAAAAGCAAGTCTGGCCCTTTTTAGTCTGTTGATTCACAGCTTTCTGTTTTATCTTCTGAAAGCTAGTTTTTAACATGGTTAGTGTCATATTTTCCTATTAACAGTCCTAGCCATCCATACCTCTCACATCTTCTTAAACAATACCAGATGTGCCATATGCAAGGAGATGGAGAAAATGCAGGAAGCTACACAAACCTGCATCAGCTGAGGAAATATCTTTCAGTCCTCCACTAAACTGCATCCCAAAGCTGTCTATGAAACAAAGTAAGTTTGCAGACTCTTCTGCCCTATTTAAGAGTTTTAACAGTGAATAGAAAAATCCAGTCTTTGTGGTTTTCTAAATCTGAACTCAAAAAAAGTTCTAAGTTGCACAGGTTTGCAGTGTCCCTAGAGCAGTTTTGCCAGCACAGACACTCTATTCACACTTCCTTCTCTCCTGCTTTGTTGTGCAGGACCTTCATAGTCAGCAGAACTAAGAATGTAGAGTGGACAGGTAGGTATTTCCCCATGGAAGTTGGTTATGTTCATTTCCCATTACTTTGCTGAACCAGTGTAAAGCAGCCATAGACAGGGGGTGTTTCAGCCTCAGGACTCAGATCATAAATGATTATATAAAAATAAGACAGAAGGACTTAACATTTGAAAGGAATTACCTCTTCCTTTTCCGCTTTCACACACAGTTTTCATGATAGAGAATAGAGACTGAGTTCAATACTGAACTCCTACTTATGGACAGTTTGTGTTTTGGATTGTCTTGGTTTTTTAAGTAGAGAAATTTCAGCATCTAAGCCACACCACAGATTTATATTTAATTTCTTCTGTATTACAAGAAAAATCATGCCCTTAATAGTTTCAGCTATCATATCACACAAAGACACAAAATGAACTCACCCTTCATTCCTGTTGTTTCTGTGTGCATCCACATAGGTGACTTCCCCTGCCTTTCTCATGACATCTTTCAAGTCCTACAGCAGAAGTTAACATTTTAATTTGAACAGGACACAAATCAATCAGGTAGCAGAATACTCCCCTAAAACTTCCTCTGCTAAAACTGCTTAATGCTTTCTAATTTATATAAATAAAAATATAGGTATAATTTAGAAAAAAGTTTCTGAAACAGCTTATGTAATAACAGCTGCATATAGAAAGGATCCATCATTTTACAGCTACAGTGAATAAACCACTGCTTTTAAGATAATCCTGCATCCCAAAACCAGCTGTTATGAAAACACAATGCAATACTTAAAATACGAACATGTCCCCTGAAATCAGAACTATAAGAGATGAGAAGCACAGTAGTATTAAATGCAGATTTTCATAACTAACGCCCCAGTTAAATGACATTCCAATAAATGTAGAGAAGTTCAACCTTTATGCTCTCCTCCCCCAGCTTCAAAGCAAAATTAAAAGCAAAAAGGTGTAGTTACAATGTAATTAAAAATTTTACAAAGGAAATTTTTTTCTTAAGTTTCATGTGAGTATCCATCACACTGCAGTGTCACATCAATAGACATCCTCGTCTTAAACTTAACAGAGGCTAAACGTGGACAAGTAAAATTACTTGCTTAGCAAGAGGAGACAGCACAAACAAATAATGCAAAAGGTCACTAAAAAGCTAAACATTTGTCTAAGTTAAGGCAGCGCTTTTACCCAACAGTATCTGGTATTTTATAATCCCAGACTACTTACCGCAGCACGCCACAAGTGGCAGGTGATATAAGAAGGTACCTTAAGCAAAGAGTTGCTTGTCCAATACCTAGCTGGCCAAGAGGAACTCTCTTACATGAGAAAGGCAGTGATGGCTCATAGCAATATGCTTCACGGAGGTACCAGAGGCCCTGAAAGCACTGGACATAGTCTCCAGTCTCCAGAAGTGGCTAAAGAACCCGAGGATGATCTGCGCTAGCCAATCGAGATCAAACCCAGGCAAACCAAGATCTAGACTGCCAAAAAACAGGAGTGTCATAGGAACCAAAAGGAAAATTCAGAACAGGCCAAACCCTAGAATTTCAGCCACTAGAAAACCCCCAAATCTTTGGTTCTTTTTCTTCCACACAAGAAAAATGAAGGTTAACCAAATCAAGGTTGTTAGAAGAGGTTTAAAATGCACTTGGTTAGAAATACGATTAAGGAACAAACGACTACAAAACAAAAAGCCAAGAAAAAACTTTAGAACATTTGCCACAGAATATAAAAAAGCCCAGTTTTATCTAGTATTTTCATTAAAATGCAATAGTTTTATGTTAAAGACTGGCATATGCAAAGTAGTAGGTATTTTCCTTGTTTCACAGGTCTTAATATAAAGAAACCCTAACAGCAAATGAAAATTGGTCCCCATAGTACCACTAAAAACAATACTTCAAATTCAGTTTACCTCAGTTTAGAGATGATGGACCAAATTTTGTCTCTACTCAAGTCAATGAGAATTTAACCAGACCAGGACTGGTTAAGTAAAAAGGAAATTAGAAAATATTAATCTACATAATTATTTTCCAAATCAGTAACTTTAGGCTTTAAGACTGAGGCTCCCACAGCCCTGCCACACTATATGCTGAATCCTAAGAAACATCAACATGAAGTCTCTTTTGTAATTGCAATGTCAACATGTTTAAGATGCCAACATTATTACTTAGAAGAGAGGACATGTGCATGTGTTATAAAAGCTCAACATTCTGT
Source organism: Chaetops frenatus (assembly GCA_013400775.1). Classification (NCBI taxonomy): domain Eukaryota; kingdom Metazoa; phylum Chordata; class Aves; order Passeriformes; family Picathartidae; genus Chaetops; species Chaetops frenatus. Next base: position 351,088 of record VZTR01032803.1, read on the forward strand.
TATAAGAGGAATGTTTTATAGTTACCTGGTATTACCTAACCAGTGGAACAATCAAATTTTATCTGAAGTTTACTGTTCTGGGTCACCTTAAATAGCACAAGAAAACCCTGTTGTCCTTAGTAGCTAAGAGAAATAAGGTGTAGGACAACCATAAATAGGAAAAACATATTAAACAATACATCTTGATGTAACACAGACCTACTTTTCTCAACTGCTTGAAAATTTGGTACTAAAATCTGATGAGGGTGGTTGGAAAGCTCTGAACATGCAGAAATATATGTTTGCTAAAAAAAAAAAAAAGAGAGTTCTAACAGTTTGTCTGCTACTTAGAGATGAGATTACCTATTAACAATATAGTCAACAATTTGAGGAAACTGATCCAAATACAAATTTTGCTGGCCCTGTGTTTAAATATCCCAACACAGTATCTTTTAAGGGACATAGATGTTCTCAAAGTATGGGGATCTGGACATAACAAAGATAAAATTATGTGTATACGTGTAAAAGCAAGATTCCATAATGAGTGTACTTCCTAGCAGGGATTAGAAGGGAAGAATGCCACTACTGTTAATGCATTAGCTATTTTAATATGTTGTAAGTAGCACAGTTAGAAGTTAAAACACTATAGTCAGTACCAAAGCTGTACAACTTCAAAAGTAAATGCAGCTTGCATATGGCTGTTACCTTCAAATGATGTCTATTTAGGCAGGTATCAAAAAGTCTCTTATGCTAACTTATCATGTATTTAAGAGACGTTCAAACATTTAATTAGAATACTGAAAGATTCACCAGTATGAAATCTGAATTGGGGGGCTTCAGATTAAAATGTAAGTACACATAAAGCCATTATAAATATTCGCAAGTAAAAGAAAGTTACAAAAATGTTAATTTTTTTTCAAGTTATGCATTTAACACTGAACAGCATTATAGGATTTATTTTCCTTCACACTCCATTATAGCTTACTTCTCTGGCCCCTACTGTCGTTTCCAAGTGACAATCTCTTCATATATGTAACTGTGTAGCATACCCAGAAGATATTTAGATTAAATCCAGTTGATCATCACATCAACTCAGCTGCTTTTTTTCAAGTTATTCAATAATTAACACAACTGTACATTTACGAACCCTTTGAACCTGTCATGCAGAAGATAAACAAACTGAGTTCAACCGTTTATCTGCATGGATTGCACCCAACTCTTATGAAACACATCAGCAGAGCTCCAGGCAAGTCAAGAAGCCTCCTCATGGGGAAGTAGCTCCAAGACCGAGGCTTTGAACATTCAACATGTTCTACTGCATCTTTTAGGACACTGATTAAAGTCTCTTTATTCAAAGAATATAAAGGTTAATGAACAAGACTAAACTCCACTATTGACTCACCTTTTGTAAATAGCATCTGTTGCTATGTCCTTAAAAAGTGACCTTTCTATACACTGTATACTACATAGAACACAACTTAAAAAAATTGAACTAAAAGCATTGATTACATGGCTATTCTGTTAAAAGCCAGCTAAATATTAGCAAAACATTAGCGAGAAATAAAAAAAAATAAACAAAAAAGAAAGGTGGTAAGAAAGCTTCAAATGACAAGTACTGCAAGACTGGGTTTTTTAAAAAAATATTTACAATGAGCATACTTGACACAGAAGCTCTCTTAAAATTCCCTCTATTAATGATGTAATACCAGAATTCTCAATCCTGCACTGGGTCACAAAAGTATTTTGCAAAACCTAAGAAAAGACTATAAATTTCAATTAAAACAAAGGCATGCACTTCCAGGTGTAACAATACAAAAGGATGACACAGTTTGAATGAATGCAATGTTTCAATGTTTTAGAAACAATACAGAGTGTTTTAAAGTTTTATCAGCTGGCAAACAGACCTAAGAAAGAATCAGTTCCCTATGACAAAATCTAGTTACAGAACTCTTTGCACAGCTATGAAACAAAAGGCTTCTGTAAGTGCTTGAATGCTAATTTTAAGCAAACCCTGAAGCTTTTTTCTTATTTTTTATTCACATTAAATATTTATGATGGCTTTATTAAAAAATTAGGCTGAAAGCAGTCTACTTACAGAGTAGTAATATAAGGCATAAAAAAAGAAGGTAAGATGCTAACTCACCTGCCAGCTGATACGGGATGAAAGGTTTTCAACAATGATCCTGTGTTCAGTACGAACAGGAGGCCCATACCGGCTGGAAGAATTCAAAGGAAAAAAAAAAAGGAAAAAAAATTCTCCAGCATAAGATATTTAAAACTTAAAAAATCTGACATTTTCTACAGTTTGCTGAAAGATTTAAATAATTTCCTTATTGCTGGACTGCAGATTTGATTCTTCCTAGTCAAGAGTATATTTAAAACTCCACTACAAGAGTGTCCCAATTTTTTTCAGAACATCCAGATCTTTCAAGTATTTAAACAAGAGGATCCAGAGTCACAAAATTGAGTCTCATTTTTCCATTACTGCAAACCACAGTCTCTTCCTATCTAGCACTGGTAGTCTGACAATAATGTGACTACAACATCAGATGCCCACGACCTTTAATCAAGCAAACTTGCTACTTTGGAAGTCCACTTTTAGCCTGGACGTCAGACCAATTATACCACACCACAGTTACTGCCACTGTGCCAATAAAAAATATTTTAATTAGTATGCTTGCATATGCAAATTAAATATTCCAGACATTGGTTGGTAACTGGCAGCAATTCTGACTTTATAACAAACATGAAGGTTTATGTCCCTTGTATCTTCATCTTTCTTCCAAACTCTACTCTGCATAGGCCACAGCTATGCATGTTTCTACAGATTCTTCAAAACATATTTCCTTCGCACAGGTAGATATTATAAAGTACAAAGACGTAATGTGTAGCTCTCTGGCAAAATATATGCAAATCTGCAGAACTTTCACTGCAAGTTGGCATGAAGTTCACCACTGGCTCTAATCACTGAAAGTGAGCAGCTCCACAAATATCTAGAGATGAGCTGTGTCCTGGTTTTCACATTCCATCGCTGGAGACTCTCCTTTAGTAAGTAAGGCAGCTGCCTGGTCAGTCAACTAGTATTTACTAACAAGTGCAGAGTGTTAATCTTGTGCCCTAGCACTGCTCCTTTTCTAGGCTGTGCTGAAATAAGCATTTTGATAACCATGCAACTTGAAATGTGAAAACTTGGTTAGACCTAAACACCTTGAATTATTACGCTACAATAATTCTACTTAGCATGGAAGCTCAGTTTGGTGACAAAAGCTGCAACAGAGAAGCTCTGCATTTTTCTTGATTACGTGTTAAAATCAGCCATTCCAAATGCATCAATACTCCTTCACATCATTTACATGACAGTAGGAAGTAAGACCAGTGTAGTGACTATAATATGGCAAAGGCACATTTCATAATAGGTATGTCTCCAAGACAGTTAAACTGCTCTAAAATCCACCCTCTCCTCAGCCTGAGAAGACAAATAATAGTAATGAACCTGCAAGGTTTGAAAACATAAAACTTCTTTCATGAAGCTATGTAAGGAAACAGAACTGGATCCCTAAATCACAGAAAGAAAACAATATTTCATTCCAGTTGTCTTACTGGAAGAGGAGAAGGACAGAGAGCCCAGGGCACCTACCTAGATCCACTCTGCGACTGGTAGTAACTGAACCGTTGTGAGAATCTTCCCCTTCCTCTTCGGGCTCGAGCATGTTCAATTGTGACCCTTATGACAGGAACAAAACAAAACAAGCACATAAAAAAATTAAAACAACAAACTTTAAGTATTTGACATTGACTTAAATCTTTCACAACTGGAAGCAAATGTGCACAAACAAGAATTATCTTGCCCTTGCAAGCAATGATTTATAACACAATCACTGGCATTTCTTAAAGAGCCAGAGCAGTATTTTTTCTCATTCGCCTCCCTCACATTTTCATGAAAATTGTCACGAGTCTGTAACTCAGACTGAAACACCTGAATTTGCTTAACCAGAGCCCAGGAGTGATCACAGAGAGAAAACAGTACTAAAATAACTAACAACAACATAATGACCTAAAATACAGCTTCCATAATCACAATAAAAATTACTGCAACATACAATGACCATAGTCCACATTGCTGAAAACTGCACAGCAACAATCAAAATGACAGCAGGCTATCATCAGCTTATTTTCTAGTCAACAGACAGAAAAATACTAAGTAAGTTCATTTTGCTCTTACTAATATTCCTAATGACAAGATCCTGAGCCACCTTTGAAAGAGAACTAAGTGCAAGTAGAGAAAACGGTCAGCTCTGCTCCAAACCACTCCTCCTCCAGTCCCAAACTAATCTTTGCCTTAAACAAGACTGGGTCCCAAGGAACATCTTTAAAGTTATGAAGGTATATCCCACCACAAAAAACAGGTGTTAGAGCACAAGATAATGCACTACATTTTGATGCAAAGCACTTCTTGTATTCTTAAGGAAAATTATAGTATCACACTTACCTTTCATCACACAGCTCTTTACCATTCAGTTCATAAATTGCATCATCAGCATCCCTGTGGTCTTCAAATTCCTAGAAAGAAAATAGGAATAAAAAAATATTTTCCCTCACAGTATATGCAAATACTAATAAAAATGCTTTCTTTATAAAGTTTACATTTCTACAGCAAGTATCACCAAGAACTGTGAATAAGAAAGGCAATTCCTAGTACATTTATGACTGAAAAGCTAAGATGTTCCTATTCAAGATAATTTCTTCTCCCTCTACCCCACAAACTCCTTTTGCCTCCCCAGTTGTTTCAGTGTAACTACTGGACCTATATTAAAGAAATTAATTAAATTACCTGGTCTACTACAGAAATACCTAAAATACTTTTGGGGAAAGGTGGGGGAAATTACTTCAAGGCATACAATTTAAAACACAGCCCCACATACAGGAAAATGGAATATAACAGCATGAGCTGATCAAATGCAGGAGAGTTGTGCACTCCCAAAACTCTTGTAAGATTAAATTCTTACTGAACTGGCAAAGAAAGAGTAAACCAGAAAAAAAAATAAAGCCCTCCTTATTTTTTTCTGAGTGAATTCAGTTCACTATCTGGGCAAAAAGGTGCCCATGTAAGAAGAGCATGAAACATAAGCCCTTCTTCAGCACTGGCCACCTGCAGGTTCAGATCAGCTATAACAAGCATAATTCCATTTACTGCTGCAATGGAATCTGTCACTTTGCTTTTGGCAGAAATGCTGCTTTAGTCAGCCTAAGTAGCCTCTGCCCACTATCCAGCCCACTGGTTCTTGGCAAAGCTGCTTGTACAGTTCTGCAGGAAACTAGGTCAAGAAGCCTACCAAGATGAAAAACAGCACACTTTGTGCAGGAGGTGGGGTGAGAAAGACAAGTGTTATTTTTCAACCAGATCAGCTTCCCAGGTAGGTTCATTGTATGTGGCTGAACAACTGCAGCAACATCATGAGAGACAAGGGGACAAAGGAAAGAAATAAAGCAGAGAGAAGAAGCAGCTGGGTAGGGACTGCTGGCAGCAACAGTGCAGATGGAGAGAAAAAATTGTGGAACTGCAGCTTGCAAAGAACTAACAACAGAGAAGAAGCTTCTCAAGTTGAAGAAAGTGTTTGCGTAACTATAAACTGCTTTTCAGAAGTAATACTGGCTTAAGCAACCTTCCCCCTTCTGCACTGAAATTTGTTTCACTACCAAGTGAAACATCATACATCCCTGCATGATGATGCAAAGATTATCTTAAGAAAGTTAATTTAGGTCCAGCGTTTAAAAATATCAATAGTTGGCAATTACAAGTCCCATTACGTCAGCTACTTTCCAACAAAATGAGCATATGCAAGTCCATCTAGCTTTATGGTCTGAAGTTTGAAAACTTAAATCTACAAATTTAAGTAAATATAATTAGTTTCAAAGATTAAGCAATTATTTCAATCAAGCACAACAAAACATGCTTTTAACACTGTAACAACGTTCACTTGGTTTTGTAATGTTTTATAAATACAGGTCTTACATAAAAGAAAATAAAGATGAACTGACAGCACACAGAAAGTGAAGTGCCATGAAGGATAATGCCATTCCATGTGTTTATAAATAACATGGATAACAGGCTCCAGTGCAGCCTCACCAATTTTGTGTCTGACACCAAAGTGGGAGGAGAAATAGGTACACCAGGATGAAAAAGCATCCCACAAAAAGACCGTGATAGGCTGAAAGATTGGGTAAACAAGAATGACAAGTCTTAACAAAAGATAAAACATGAAGTGCTGCATGTGGCTTAAGACAGTCCTAAGCAGCAGAATGCACCGGGGGCTGAGTGGCTGGAGTGTAGCTCTGCTGAAAAGGACATGGAAACCCTTGTGGAAACTCAGCTAAGCATGAGTCAGCAGCGTGGCCTTGCTGCAACGAAAGCAATCGCATCCTGGACTGCATCAGTAGGAGTACAATCAGCAGACCAAGGGGTGCTATTATTCCACCCTACTTGGCATTCCTCAGGCCACACCTGGAACACCGTGTCCAGTTCTGGTCCCTCCAGCTCATAAAGGACATTGAAAAATTGGAGTGTGACTAGCAGAGGGCCACTAAAACTCATTAGAAGGTTGGATAAGAAAGAATGGTTGAGAGAGCTGTGTTTGTTCAGCAGGAAGAAGTGGCAGCTTCAAGAGAATCCAGTCAGAGTCTTCCAAAACATAGAACACATTTATGCAAACAATGGAAGTCATTTCTGATATGGCTACACAATGATGGGATGACAAGCATGGAAGGGAAAGCTGTTCAGCTGAAAAGACAAAACATTTTATCCTGAGAACAATTAAAACTTTTAGATAAAATCATGAGACAATTATTCAAGCTAATTAGTGATCTTTGAAAAGAAAATGAGTAGGAACCTAGGAACTAGAGAAGAGGGAAGGGAGGACTGACTGACTCGCTTACGGGAGTTGAACAGAAGTTGTTCCTGAATGAGTCAACAGCCCTGCTCAGGAAGAGAAGAAGAACACTCAAGGAAAGGGGACTAAGAAATAGCAGCAATTGGAAAGAGCACTTTAAATAAATTCAGGCTCGTGTCTACATCAGGCACTTACCTCCAGACTTTTAAGAGCCAGGTATTTACCTACTGGCAGCCAACAAGAAGCAGTTCATAATGCAGGGGAATCAGGAACCATCATGTGTAGGAGTTAAGGAGCAATATTCATAAGAAACTAAAGTAGGCAAAGCCTCTTCTTCTGTTCTTTTCCAATAACTGCACTCAAGGAATTGATCTTGCCAGAAAGAGTGGCATGTAAGCCTGCCATAGTGTGAGGGCAGTATCAGCCTTTTCAGTTTAAACTAAGTGCTGCACAACAGCTAATTCTCAGTTCTCATGAGATAAAAGCACAGGCTGATCCTGAGTCAATTTTTGAACCTCTAAGGCTGCAAAATTTGGACATTCAGGAGCACAGATTTCTAGAAAGCAGTGGTAGGTAACTGAGATACAATGAACTGTCTATTTCATTTGATAGACATATATGCCCCATAAATATGTACTGATGGTAAGTATGTTGAACTTTAGCTGCACAAGACTTCAAAGCTATGCTGCTTGAATCCACCAGCCAGCACCTATTACACCTATTGTCTTAGCCAACTACTCTGCTCTTATGTCAGGCCATTATTTAAGAAATATGACCAAGCAGACTACAAGGGATGAGAGAGGAGCTTAAGTGGTTCTGTATAAACTTTTCTTCCAGTTGAAGACTGCAAAATTTTGTACTGCCATAACAGGGTATTTATACAGTCTTCAGGAAGGAGGGGTAAATTTTAAACCCACGGAAGACTATGATCCAACAATGTATTTAATGTAGCTAGAATATTACCAAGATTTTGAGCACAATCTGGCCAAAACTGTAATCCAAAATTATGAAAAGCATTCTGAAATATGTATTAATGTTTTCCATTTCCCACTGCAAGTACTATCATCTTAAACATCTTCCTTTCCTTGACGTCCTCCTAGCAAGGTGAGTACCTGCAAGCAAGAGCAATGAAAACAAGGCTGTTACTTACCACAAACCCAAATCCATTTTTTAGATGGATTTCCCGTATGCGACCATACCCCTTGAAGAATTTCTCTACATCCCGTTCGCGAGCACGTGAGCTCAAGTGCCCAACAAAGACACGGCAGCCACTCATCTTAAGGTTGATGCTAAAAAAGAAAACAGCACCGTTTATCAGATTAACAAACTTAAAATAGGGTGATTAAGATCACTTTTACATCTCAGAAATCTTAGTTAAACAGGATTTGGTTTTACTGTCCTCCAGGTATACATGTTAAAAGCCTGATTCTCTACAGCCAGGAAAGTGATAAACACCTGTCTTGCTGACTTCTAGTAGAACCTACAAAAAACTTCCAGTTTTGTACTTTTTAATCACAAAACTTAAAACCCCAAATCTGTAACTTTAAAGATTTTATTGGGCTAGCAGCTGCTGGGGAAAAAAAAAAGAAAAAAA
>VZTR01032803.1:361349-455510 GCA_013400775.1 Chaetops frenatus
GCCTGCGCGGCAGCCGCCCGCACCGCCCCGCCCGCGGCACGCCGCGCGGCACGCCGGGAGATGTAGGCGCGGGGGGCAATGGCGGCGGCCTCAGCCACCACCCCGCTCCAAGGCTCCGCCAAGGGCACGGACATCTCCTGCTAGGCCAGGATCCTCAGAGCCCCCTCCAGCCTGGCCTCGCACACTGACAGGGATGGGGCATCCACAGCTCCCCTGGGCGGCCCCTTCGTGCCCAACTGCCTGCCACTTTTTGACTAAGACCTGGCAAACCCGATGGGCAGCAGTTCTGCTGAACAAGCGGAGGAGAAAAGTCGCACATAAGTCCGGAGAATTCTCCTGAAGCGTCGCGCTCGGCAGCTCAGCTCTGCCAGCAGTAGCGGGCTGCGGCCAGCCCCTTGCCAGCCTCACCTCCTCCGAGCACACAGCATTGATTTCACTGCTGCTAGTCGCTGACACCAGGGGGAAACCTTGGCTGGGCCACAGTGACTCGCGCAGATCCAGGCCTGTGTGGCAGAAGCGTTTTTTCCACGAATAAACAGCACATTGCTTTCCTTCTCTATCAGTGTCAGAAATACCCACTTGATGGCAGTCTTACAGTGTAATTAATGACACTTTGAACACGGAAGTTTACAGTATGATCACCAAGATAAATATTATTACTGTTTTGTCAGTGTAGCATAGCTTGTTAGGTCTTCACCGTCCCAATGCTTAAAATATAACCACAGTTTGGTTTGCCCATTTCTCCCCCTTGTCTGACAGCATCCTCTCTGGATTTCCTGTTTTAACTTGGAGTAAATATCTAAGTTACATTTATGATTTTGTACGTTAGATTCAGGCATCATTCAAATTTATTGCCCTCTGTAGGAGGGAGATAACCTATATGTTCAACCACCATATAATAAACAGAATCTTTTAAGTTGGAAGTGATCTCTTGAGACCATCTGGTCTAGTTCTCCAAGGTTGCCCAGGACCTTGTCCAGCCAGCTTTTTATTATTTCCCCAGATGGAGGCTCTCTGAACCACCTGACCTAGTGTTTGACCACCCTTATAGTAGAAGAAGAAGTGTTTTCTTGTGTTCAAATGAAATGTCATGGGTTTCAGTTGTCAGTGGATGCTACTGAGAAGAGTCTGGCACCCTCCTCTTCACTCCCTCCCATTCAGGTGTTGATACATGTTCAGCCTTCTGCAGGCTGAACAATCCCAGCTCTCTTGGCCTCTCCTCATGTGAGGGGTACTCCAGTCCCACAGTCATCTTTGTGGTGATGTGCTGGGTTTGCTTCAGTAAGGCCATGTCTCTTTTGTGGACATTACACTCCAGATGTGGCCTCACCAGTGCCCTGCAGAGGGGCAGGATCACCTTCCTTGACCCTCCAGTGATGCTCTGGCTAATGCAGCCCAGGATGCTGTAGACTTTAGCCACAAGGCAGCTGATGTGAACCCTTACTTGGTAAGAAAATGGAGAAATGTGACAAAAGAACGCAGCTAGCTGTGGTTAAAAAAGAAAATGTGGGTAGCTCTAGGTGGTGCAAGTATGTCCTACAAGTCTGAATACAAGGCATAGCTGTAGGCTGCTTTACTTCTTTATTTGATATTTGAATTGTCCAGGACACGCAAAATGGCAGTGCTGTGACTTTTTGTGCAAATTCTGTGCAGGTGGCAGAGCTGGACTATTACAGGAGCAGCAGTGGAGTCTCTGTGTGGCTGTGTGCTTGAACTGCTTCTCTTAAGAAGCTCAGAAGCAGAAAAAAGCTCCTTAGGTGGCAGTCTTGGAATGGTATGGTTGTAATAGGGATTGGAGTTACTGGCAATAATGAAGATAAGTCATGCTAGAAGCCCAATTAAAGCTTTTTCAATTTTATCCTGCTTCTCTTCAGCCTCTGGGATCAAGTCAGCAGGGAAGAATGTGGCTGTGCATCTGGAACTCAGCTCTGGCTGCTCCAGGAGTGCCTGAGCCAGGCTGGAGTCCTGCTTTCCCTTTCTTGGATGTGGACACTCTGCATGGGTGGTAGGAGGCATGAAATGTATCAGTAGGAGAATCTGCAGCATTGCCTCTCGTGTGTGGGTAGTGTTTCTGGAAGCTATCACATGCAAAATCAACTTTAGGAATAATGCTGTGTTTTAGTTCCCTCATTATTTTGCTTTCACAAAAAGACTGGTCTCTCAGAAGCACTTCTGAAAGCCCACTGGGAACTATTAGTGTCCTGACTGCACATCTACAAATGTAAACAAGCACTTATCTGGAATCAGAATACTTTAAAACCACAATCTGTTTATTGCTGGGGTAAATTAACTGCTTTCTCACTTTCCTGGAAAAGAAATTTTATTTTCTCTGTCCCAGAAAGCAGAAGTCTGTGGCTCAGCACCACAGATTAAATATTGTCCTATTCATTAGGGAGAGAAAGTCTTCATTAAAGTGATGGTGATGATGATGATATTTGAATGTGCTTAATAATAAAGGTATAAAATGCATTCTTAACTCTGCAGATTGAAGTAGTCCTTATTTTTAGGCAAATCTGTAGAGTGAAAGAGCCATGGGGTCATACAAAAAAGCCACAACAACAATTGAAAAACTAGAGGATGGTCTGAGAAAAGGGTTTAACTGGTTGTAGGATGACTGCAGCACTCAGACTGGAAGGTGAGAGAGCTGGGCCCAGTTCATTGCTCCACCATGAACCTTCCTGAGCACCACAGGTAAATCATCCCTGGCTGGAGACAATAACCACTCTGTCCCTTCCCTGCAGCACCTAACAGGTGCCAGCCACCCAGAAAGAATCCAAGCCAAGACGTAAAGCTAGGACTTGTACAGGACATTTGGGGACCAGAAATGTTAGCAAATGAGTGAGGTGCTGCTAGGAAGCACTGGTGAGGGGTGTAGGTCTGAACATGCTGCCCCTGCTCAACACAAATGCACTTGCCTGCAGCTGGGAAGACAGAGCCTTCATCCACCTGGGATCCAAAGCATGGTCTTGTCTCCAAGAGGAGTGCCAATTTCTGCTTGTAACAAGGACTATCTAGGGCTTGTTCTTTTCTTTGGCTGCCAAAATATATGTTCAGACCAACAGCTACATTTTGTAAAATGGCTTATCATTTAAAATGCCCATTACTCTGGAAGCTCAGGTTTCCTGTCTTCCTCAGACTGAAGATTCCCACCCACCAGTGTCCTGTGGTGGTGGGGGAGGGAGGCTCCTCTCACTCAAATTCTGCCACTGTAGAGCAGACAGCTGAGGGAGAGCAAGTGTAAGGAGAGGCCTAGTGGTTGGGGTGCTGAGAGAGGCATGCTAGGGGCTTTTTCCCACCTTAAGGGTCTTTATCCTATGGCTATTTAATAGAAAAATACCTAAAAAATACCTCTGTCAGGGACAGAAATACAGCGTTCTTTCTGCAAACCCATTGCCTAAACCATGAGGATATGGGCTCGTTCTTTCTCTCCTATTGCTTGAGTGCTTAATTATTTCAGAGAGGGACAGTGAGGGTTGAGGAGGTGCTCCCTGGCCCAGCCTATTCGGTTTCCTGCTGGTTTGGGTGTAGGGCTAGAAGATGTGCATCCTGAGGAGGGATGAAGTGTTGAACTTGCATTGCTCTCCTCACATGAAGATGTTTTAGGCAATTAGGCTTTTAATGGAGCAAATGGGCAGCAAACCCACCTTGAAGCTTTGCAAAGGAAGCAGCCAGTCTTGCTGGTTTGTACTGCTATTTTGACATGGGGTGAGATTTGTGACCCCTGGTGATGTGGGCTGTTTGCAAGAGGGGTGCTTGGGCCCTGAAGGCGACTGTCCCATGGGACCAGATGTCCAGTACTTTCAATCTCCCACTCCAGACATGCCCCAAAGCAGAAACAGAGGTGTGCAGAGAAGCTTTAGGTGCAACAGGGAAAAGCCTAGTTGCCTAAAATATCTTCCCATTAGGAGAGTGATGCAAGTTCAACACTTCATCCCTCCTCAGGATGCACATCTTCTAGCCCTACCCCCTAACACTTGGGATTGCAATTGTAAACAAAGGCTTCACATTTCTACCTTCTAGTGACATCTAAGCCCCTTTTCCCCCGTGTGCCTACTTTGTCTGCACACTGAGGCATGATGATAACTAGAGGTCCTCAATATTTTATTTGAATGCTGCCTAGGCCATCAGGATGTGAAATACTAATAGAAAGCAGGTGTAAAGATATTTGCTGAGAAGAGGAAAGACAGTGACGGGAGGTAGTACAGTTTCTGCCAGGATATTTTCATGTGTGTATGTCCCAGAAGTCAAAGCAGAGAACAAAGCTGAGGCCCTATTTCCTGGCTGTTTCATGGTATTCAAAGATGGGAAGAATCTATTTTAATATCTTATTGGTAAGATCTAGTCTACAGTAGCTCTGAGCCCTCAGGATATAGAAAAGATTATTTTTCTCCTTTTATTTTCAGTGGGTTTAAACTGCTGAGATTTAAATCTATCTGAAATAGCCCAAGAGGATCCCTCCCTGTACAAGATGCAATCATCCAACTTCATCCTTCCCAATGGCTGACTTCTCTACAGGCTTAGCACGTTTTCTCAGTGCCTGCTGGGGAATGTTCTGATTACCGCTTGCATCAGGATATGCCCTAGACTTTGTTAATCTGTGTTTACTATGCTAAGACTTTCCCAGCAGCTTAGTGCTAATGCAGATTTTAAGGGTTTGCACAGTAGCAACTCTTTCAGTAGCCAGTTACCTCAAGGGTTTAATTAATTCAACAGGATTAAGTTTTTTCGTACTTGGCTACCACAGGGGTGGAAAAAGTCTGTCCTACCTCAGTAGCTGTAGTGCAAATAATGTTGTACAAATAATCTTCTTGTTATGGTATGAAAATTATTCTTGTATTCTGTTAACAAAGTCATTTTGGTTCAAGCTGTTCCTTTTCACAGTCATTACAACCCCCTCCCCTCTCCTTTATTTCCCTGATAAGACCAGTCAGTCTGATTTGTCTGGATGGAATCTCCATGGGTATACGAACACTTCTCTGAAACCAAGTTCATTCAAGGTTACAGACCAGTTTCCTTTCATTGTCTTCTGAGACTCCTGGCTCTGCTCCAAACCAGATGCTGGCAGCACCAAACACATGCAACAGTCACAAGATAGATTTGAGAGGCTTTGGGAAATGTGGTTGACATTCTGGCAGGCAATACAAGACCCACGTTGTTGGAGCACTGAAGTGTTTTCTGCCCCTGTGCTATCAGACAGGCTGAGTAAGGCAGGTCACTGAGATCTCAGCAGCCAAAGATATCAACAGTCATAAAAGGACTTTCTTGGTTAATTTCTTCCAAAAGTATCATTTCAATTTCCATACCTGAAATAGTGAGTATGGGAGACTGACAGAAATGGTTTGCCCCTGAATGGAAGGAGTGAGCTTGAAGTGGATTGTCCACTTTTTCTGTTCCTGGCAGACAAAGGGGAAGTCGCTGAGCTGCAAACAGCTGCTTCCTGAGATGAATTTCATCAAGGCTGATGCCAGGACTTGGCCAAAGAGTGGCATGTTAGCTGTAAAACTATGAGCCTAATACCAAAGGCTGTTTTCACATTTCTGCATGCTGTCACAGACTGTTAGGCCACACAATTGCAAGATAAATCTTGTGCTGCAAATGAGGAAGGTGAAGGTCTTGCAGCAAGTCATGTAAGCTCTTGCCAGTTTGTCAGACGCCATACCAGCCAAGAAGAAACATGCCAGTATATTTTAGGCACACCTATTGCCAATATTTTTAACCCTATTCAAGTACTCAGATGCCTAGGCCAGGCCTTTCTGTTGCTGTTGACATCTGTTCCACCAAAGCAGAGCTGGGGTGCCAACTTTCACAAGGCTGGAGCCCACACATTGCCACCAATCTGTGGTGCCAGCAGGGATGAGCCACCTGCTTTCCTGTCATAAAACCACGAATACTTACACCTAGCTGGGGTTTTGTCTGAAACCTGGTCACACATTGCAACCCTGCCACAGCTCAGTAAAAGATTTTTATGAAGACTTCTGGAATCTCCAAGCATAGACTTGCAGAGCGCTGTCACCAGGATCATTCAACATAATTTGGCTTCAGAGTGGTAGCAGACCTGGGCCCAGAGTGATGGCCCAAGAGGCAGCTATGCTCTTTTCCATCCCTTTTTCAAAATAACATGGAACTATTCTCCAGACAGTGATCATTTAATAGGCCAACAGATACTCCTGTTCTCCCCGTTTTGTTGTTCAAATAATTTCTAAAAATATCACTGCATCTTTTAGGAGTGGGTACAACCCACAGAGGTCAAATATTTTTAATCCAATTTTTTGACCGTGCAAATGTCCTTTTTCAGATGCAGCAAACCAAGGACAGGGCAGCTACTGTGGAAGAGCAGAGAGGGTTACCAAAGCAAGGGCAATGGGTATTCAGAAGCAAACTTCAGTATAGATTATCTGCTCAGGCCTCTAGTCATTCTCTCTGCTATTTTAGCTTTTAAACAGATAACCTATGCTATGTACTTTAAAACATGGCAATGGAAATCAGCATACCATACCTTCGAAGAGGACAGTCCCATTTGCAGCAACATAGTAGTGACATAGCTGAAAATGCATTTTCAAGTGGATTAAATACTCCAAGTCCTACATTACTGACAATTCATATCAACCCCTCCAGGCTTCTCAGTATCCCAGGTTTCAACACAGGAGGCTTCAGCTCAATTCCAACCCTCTTTAACAACACAATTATAGCTAAGTTATACAGAGTGTCACCTTTGAAGACAAACTGTGGTGAATGCAGCCTGGCCTCCTCTATGTATGAAGCTAAATGGCATTTATTTGCACGACCCCTGTAAACTCATTATCCAGCCTACAGGAGAATGCAGATCTTGGTGTCTGCTGTAAAGAAGTGTGGTAGCAGACATTAGCATCCCCTCTCCAAATACAGTAGGCAGATACTGTCATTTTGGGATATATCACAACATGCTGCTGTGATTTTTACTGTGTCCTACTGAAGGTCAAGAACAAAGCAGAAAGCTGTGCTGAACCCCAACCCACCATGCACAATACCTTCCTCAGGACTCAGCTCTGCCCTGGGGAACAGAGGACCATGTCACCAAGGTGCTCCTTGTGAATCTGTTCACAAATCCACCACTCCTGCAGTCATGACTTCAAAATAAAATCTGCCTTTCAGATAGAGAGAGGTATGTGCTTATACCTATAAAACACTCACTTGAAACACGTCATGAAGCAGTAATGTTATTTTGCTCCTAACCCCGAGTTTCCTAAATAAGTTGTGGGAGGGTAGGAAATGCACCTGTAATATGAGATGGCTGCAAGGGATTAGCTGCTTCCCTTTGCTGATTTCTGGACACCTGTGCGTGTGTTACTTGATGACTCAATCAAAGTCCCAAAGGAGTTGTCCTGAAGGCTGGTTTCTTTTGTATGTCCAGTAGAAAGATGAGCCCTGGAGGAATCTATGATGTCAGAAAATGTGGTGTCAGAATCAGTCAGATGTTCAGTGTTGAGCATGGAACAGTGGATGGATTTTTCATGGACGGTTTAAGATACGGTGGTTGTTTGAACAGCTCTAATAACTAATTCTGTGCAGGTTTTCAAGGAGTAACACGAATATTGCTTCTAAAGATAGGGGTGTATTGGGGATTTAAAGTGGTCATAAAGCTGTGAAAACTTCAACATTATTCAGCAAGAAGAAAAAGGCTATAGGGCCGAGAATATACCTTTGAATGTACTGTAATTCCAATTAAAAACATTAATTTTGGATTCTCCTTATCATATGTAACTTAACAGGATTAAACAATTTTACTATAAAAATGAATGAAGTCTAGAGTTGTTATCACAAGAAGTTTTTAATATGGTTTGTGACAAGCAATATCAAAGTTATCAACTCTCAAGCTTCATGTTCTGAAACCAGACAACTCTCAGCAACAAAAAAAGTTGTGCACTGATAAACATAGGAGGCGTATTGTATTTTTTAATTAAATATGAAAACATGAGCTGTGTACATTATTTTTTCCCTAGAAAACACAGCAATTTCAAAAGTTTATCATAAAATATTTTCATGAAATGAGTGAACCAGCAAACACATGCACTTGTGTGCCTTCCCCCCTCCCAAGATAAACGTGATAAGAGAGACATACGCAAATGTAATAGTTAACAGAACAAGTGGAGTTTTGTCATAGTTTGGTTCTTTTTGGAAAGGATGGAATGTAACATTGTGCTTGACTTTCTATGTCACAACAAAAAATATTTGGTGCAATATTTTAACATTTTCTTTTTAAGTTTCAATCTGGTGGAGAAAAATACCTTTTTCTATAATAAAATATGTCTGTTCTTTTTAAAACGTAACTTTTTTGCACAAAATAATTTTGTAAACTGTTATTTCAAGGGCAAGGTAGGCGGTGCCATGTCAATGTCCTCCCCCCCCCACTTAAAAATGTGATCTGTTATCTGAAGCAAAACAGGAAAACACAAAAAAGAGCGGAGCAGAGGTTGCTTTGCAAAGAGAAAATAGGGCGTGTTGGACGGGGGAGAGGGGAGGGAGCGTGTGGTGGGACAGAAAAAAGTTAAAGGTCACTTTCGCCGTAGAGCGCTGTGGAGAAGGACATGTAGTCCAGGGCACCGGGTACAGCATCACGGCCATTGTAGGGTGCCATCCTAGCAATGCAGTATTCAGCCTGGTCAGGAGGCAGCTCCCGCCGTAATTCATCCACAGTGATGTAGTTCTGCAACGAGGACAAATGGTAAGGCAATTGTTACTTTCAGAAAACTGACTTTCCTCTGAGGGACAACCACCCCCTGTCCCACCAGGGCAGCAGGCAACACTCAGGGACAGGATCCCAACAACCAGACCTGTGCTGTACACCCACACAGGGAGCTCTCTGCACTTACACCCCGGGAGGACATGCATTCCTTCCCTACAAGGAAGGTATTGGACAAGTAAATGGTTTTTACAACAAAGATTGGTTTTGCATGAGAGATGCTGGTGTGGCTAAGGAAAGACCTGGAGGTAAGTCAGGCAAGTTGTTCGTGTAAGACTGTGCCTTCCTGTTGTCAAAGGAGGTCCTGCTGAAAGTAAATGGGAGGAAGCAGAAATTTAATTTGGATGCTGTCGCTCACCAGCAGGAGGTAACAGCTGCTTGTGCTGCTTGGGAGTTAGCATTCCCTCTCTTCAGAGAAAGGAAGGGGCCATCCCCACTAGTTCTTGCTAGTGCACCAATGCAGGCAGCAGACAAGCAAACACTTTGTATTGCTTCCACAGTTCCAGCAACAGTCCTTTCACTGCAGACATTTTTAATAAGCAAGCAAAACTTCTGGAGACTTGCTGCCCTGAGCTGAGCTAGCCTGGCTTCTCTCCATGCAGCAGGTAACAGTAGCTGCCTGTTTGATAATCACTATGTTGTCTTCAGCTAACTGACTCATGGCCATTTCCAGTCTGTCTGAGCAATAGCTCAGGTTTCACACCATCCCCCCCTCTCTCTCCTGTGACTTCTTATAATTTCTTTTTCCCTTTCACTTTAATGACTGGGGTATGAGGGATTTTTCTTCATAATGAAATATTAATTCATGTTACAGTCACCAGAGCATGTTAAACACTGACAAGTATATGTAACATACTGTACAGAGCAAACAAGTTAATAAGTAATACTGCTTCTCAAAGTACCTTTTTATTCAGTGGTTAGCTTATCTGAATAACACGGAATTTTCAGGCCTCAAAAGATAATAGAACTGGCTTCAGTCAGGTGTATGTCTAAGGGACAGGTATCACGGGTTTTTAGATTATGGTTTTGAAGACTCGGTGAAAAATGGAAACTAGTACTGGATTTAAGGGTAACTCATTACAATCTGAGAAATGGTATCCAACATTTCACGCAAGATAACTAAAATAATTGCAAATAAAGAGATACATTAATATTACATGTACGTATTATTTGTTCTGTTACATAAAAGATAGTGGGCATTGTTATATAAGAAAAATAAGATGACATTTTTTATCAGCTGCTTCCCCTGTTGATGTAAATTCCAAAAATGAATACTTTTCATATCACCCTGAGTTTTCCTACATTTGACCAATTTCTATGATTAAAAGATGTTCCTCTTGCAGATACAGCATATCCTCAATAAAAATCTACTGATTATATATCAATGAAAATCTATTGATTGTATAACAACTGGAAGTGACACGTATATCTGAGAAAAGTCATCTTAAGTTTACAGCTGTCAGTAATGAACAGTTTTCAAGACTAATCAAAAACCATCTGTTGAACTTGTTAATTTTAAAATAACAAATTACAACCAAGCTCTTAATTAAAATTTTGAAGCAAGAGTGGGCTGCAAAGTTCTGACTGACATCTGAGCAGGACTTTTGAGTGCCTTAGCAGGCTGCTCATTAACCCACACTTTAACCTTGCATTCCTCCAGCACTGCAGAATGTTCCTGTGAAAACACCCTCCCATGGCATAGTGCTTCCCTTGACACTTTCTCTCAGAGACAAGAGAAAAAAAGCAAGCAGGAGCTGCTGAGTGGATACAGGAAACCAAGGTGTGGAGCCTGACCTTATCTCCAGCCAGGATCTTGAAGGAAGCCATGACCTGGTCAGCAGTGTCTGTATCTGCTGTTTCCCGGGACATGAAGTCGATGAAGGCCTGGAAGGTCACCACACCCAAACGGTTCGGGTCCACGATGCTCATGATGCGGGCAAACTCTGCCTCTCCCTGGGGAGCAAGAGAGTCATGTAAGCCTGGGCATTTGGGCAGCAGTGCTACCCAAGTGAGGAGAAACCGTTCAGCAGCACATCTCATAGCTAGAACACAAAGCCAAACAGAAACCACCGCTGGGGTTTTTTTAATCAGGATATTCTTTTTTAGCTTGCTGTTGTGTACAAATGCTTCTCACTCATTTTTCCTCTGGAATAAAACACTGCCAGTTATGCTTAAGGATAGCATCCAGCTCTAGGACAATACTCCTATTGGGGAACAATATCAACTGACTTCAGAGGAAGACCCAAATTTCTCTATACATGTGCTAGATGTCTGTAGCAGTATTTGAAGATCTGCACTCCTCAAATCCTTTTACTTTTGTTCACTTAAAGAGAACTTTTACAATTTACTTCAGCTGACAGACCAGAAGAAATGTCTCTAGGATATTTCATAGTACTGTACTCATCTTTAATAGGTAGGCTTTGCTAAGAAGGACTTGCATATCTGGAGTGGCCCAGGGAAATAGTTTCTACAGGGACAATCCTACAGGGAAGTTTTGCTACAGAAGCCAAAACCTTGTAGTGTAGTTTTCTTCATTTCTTTCTGCATTTAAACCAAAGGTCATCTGTTTTCATCTCTGGGACTCGTTCCTCTCCAGGTAAGGAGGAAGGGAGAGTGGAGCAGAGTCTTCTCCTGGGAACAGGCTCTCCTAACACATTTAGGACAGTGTATCTTCAAGAGTAATTAAGATCCCTAATCAAATGCTACTGTCTTGGCAAGCTACACCAAAGAGTTTGTATTTATAGTGGGCTGATTGATAAGATGATTAAACAATGCTTTGCATGATATCAGGAGCAAAGACACCAAGAGTACAGATGAATATGCTTGCACTATGCTCTTCTCCTGCCCTTTGATGGAATCAGTCTTTGGTGAAACTCTTCCTATTAGCTGCCATGCCTCTCAAGGTGTTACATGTTACAGCTCTGAATATTCAGGTATTCTGGTGAGGGAAAAGCTACGGGGAGAATGACTGGAACTTGAACTTACATGTACAGGAAAGGAGATGTGAAACAAATGGTACAAATGAGAGGAGCAGCATTCTGAGTGTATTCAGAAGTGAGGTTGTGTATGTTTCTGAATGATTTCAGCTGATATTCAGGGCTGGGGGAGGCTGTGTGTGCTGTGCAGAGAGCAGGCATCAATATGAGGAAGCTTATTGTTTCTTCCACTAGTAACTACACAGCTTGATAGATATAATTTTTATTTGAACCATACAGGAATTAGACAAGTATTTCTACTTTTTGTTACCTTTAGCTACAGCTGCGAGACAAGAATTTTACTTGTACAACGAAGACTAGATTTAACATTGCTGACAATTCTTGAAAATAAGGCTATATTTACCTTGATTCACTACACATTCTCCCTGTATTTTTGAAGGTGCCTACAGAATCACTTTGAACAGGAGTGACAGAGGTCTCTACATTACCATATTGTAACCCATGGAGATAAGGCAGGCTCGGAAATCTTCACAATCCATCATACCAGTCTTCTTCTACAGAGAATGATGCAAAGATGGAAAAAGCCAAGAGAGAAAAGGGAGACCAGTCCAGGGAGAAATGAACCCACAGGAAACATTACAAAGAATGAGTTTTGGGGGGTAGAAGATAAAAGGAAGGATTTACAGGACAATGAAAAATAACAGAGGAGGTTTGTGAAACCATGAAGAAGTAAAGGTGGTTTTGGACATGGAATAGTTTACACACAAGAAACATATTGGTGATGAAAAAAGCGCAAGAACACATTAAGCAGGACAGATTGATGAATGGACAAGAAAAGGAGTTTTAAGTGACACAGAAGTAAACAGAACATTTTGAAGACATAAAAGGAATTCTCCCAAGACAAAAAATCAGAGAATTAAAAAGGAATAGATACAAAGGTGCATTTAGAGAGGAAGTAGTATAGAAAAGTGATATATATATATAGTCAAACACAAGAACAACAATGACAGATGGATTAAGACAAACAAGAAAAGAAAGGAAAAAACTGTTATTTTTTCACAGTTTAATATCTGGCTGTGTTCACCACTAGCATTCAGTACCTGTGCATCGTTTCCAATATCGTAACCCAAGCTGATGAGACAGGCTTTGAACTCCTCAGGGCCAAGTGTGCCGGAGTGGTCCTGGTTATGCGGTGTGCCAGGCAGCAGGACATGCAGTGCCAGTGGGGTGACGGTGTGGGGTGGAAGGAAGGGAGACACAGAGGAGATCAAAGGGAGGTGAAAGGACAACAAACAGGTGCACCATGCAGTGGGTGAGGAGAGAGGAACAGGAAGAATGACATGCAGATAGAAAGACAGGGAAGAAAAATAAAAAGTGCACAACATTAGATATCACAATGACATTTCAGGATGTGCTAAAAATGCTCTTGGAACAGTTCCTTCTCAGAGAGCTCATCCCATGTTGAGAGCATTTGAATGACAAAAACAGCTGATGCTCAGAAGCCTCAAGATCTCAATCTCCCAAGTGAATTACTTGCATCACTGCTTGTTATCCAGTGTCAGAAGCCCTGTGTTTCACCCAGAGTGCAGGTAAGCAGGCAGAGGCAGTGGGAAGCATTGCCTTAATCTCATAGTCAAAAGTTCCACTAAAGGAGTAGGTGAGGGCAGGTATGTTTGGCAACACACCCGAGGAAGCTTAGCTGTCAGGGCATCCCAGGAACAGACAAAGAAAACCAGCTGAAGCTCAGGGGAGCAGCGTTATGGCTGTATTTATGAGACCTGCACACGAGGTGGAGCTTTGACTGGCAAAGCTATTTCAAGTGCTCAGCTCTGCAAACAGCACAGATGTACAGTGCAGCACAACACAGCCTGGCAGCTGCTCCTCCCTTTGCTCATTGCCCACTCCCCCAGCGTTTGGATGTACCCATCAAATAATACACAAGCTACTACAGGAACTAAGAATCCTCATCCATCCTGCAGAATTTTAGCTTACAACAGCCCCCAAGCACTGAAGAGCCCCTGCCTGCTGCCACCACCTCTGGCCAGATCAAGGAAGCTACAGACAGGATGATGGGGCCAATTTCAAGTGACTTTCTTCAAGAAAACCCAGTTTTTGAAGTCAATGTTAAGCCTTCATAATCAAGTAGCTGAAGGTGGGAAACCCCTGTTCTGTCTGCATTAACATTCAGACTGTTGTGATGCAAGAGGCAAATGATATGAAAGTCAAAATATAAAATCTAAAGGGCTTTATAGGTCCCTCTCCTAAGAAAAAACCCCGTGGTTTATTTTTCTTAACCAGCTAGAGAAGGGCTGAAATAGCCAGTGTTCAGCAATTTAAAAGCATCGCTCCCTGAGGGCAGGCTGTCCTCAGATATAGCAGAGATGGTAGAGAAGAGTCGAGAACAGATGGTCCCAAGAATTTTATAAACCAAAATAATAATCTGTTCTCTGGAGAGGAATGGATACAAGTCTAATTGCCTAAAGAAGCTTTCAAACCTCTCCGTACTTTTTCTTTACCAGGAAATTTTGCAGTTTCCTGTAAAGACATACTTCTCCCAGGCTAACAATCACTTGGCAGTCTTCACAGAAATGACTGCTCCACAGGAGTGGCATTTTTAAGAACGAAACATCTTCTGTGATCTCATTTTATCACAGTAACTGCTTGTTTGTTATTTTTTATTGTGCTGTGCAGTCCACATGGAAGCTTGTAGCTTACCAAGCTGCAGTCAGCACTGACTTACCCTGTCAAAGTGGTTGAAAGAAGCCCGGAACTCATTCATCTGTTCCTGGCTGATTCCTTTGGCATCACGGGTCAGAATCTGGTTTTCCACTTCGTTGATGGTTCTAGCAATCGTTGTTAGTAACTGCTCCCAGCCCACGCGGATGTGCTGGAAAAAGAGATTGGGACAATATTGAAATTAAGAAGTCGCTCTTCTGCTTCTGAGGCCAGTGGATCAGATGTGCTACTTACTGCAAATTAAATGATCCTAGTGTGAAAGGCAGCCTTGGTGTCCATTTTCTCAGAAAAGATTCCTTCTAATCTGCAGGTGTTTAAAATCTAAATTTTGACTGAAAAAAACCAATACTGAAGAGGCCAATTTCTGATCTTAAGAAAAAACTTAGTCCTATTGCAAAGTTCCTCTGCCTGGTCAGAGGCAAAGGATATTGGAGGCCTTTAACACAAATGAGAAACAAGCCCAGTGGTTCTAGGGGTTAGTTAAGCAGAAAACTTTCCTTACCAAGACACTAAATAAAATACAGTGCTTAGAAGACACTGGTGCTCCTCTGCCTCTGCTGTTACTTAATGGAAAGCTGGCCAGAAATCAAAAAACAAGTTTCAAAGCCTGTCTGTGTTCAGCTGGACTCACACTGAACTCAGATTGCTCCCAAGAAACCTCACGTTATCAACAGAAAGCCAGTCTCTGACGTTAAAAAAAAAAACCTTCTGTTGGACTTTTTTCTTCTGCCAGGTAGTGCCAGCTCAAAATCATCAGCACTTCACTTTCTAATCCCAGCTAACACAATCGGGTGGCAGGAGAAATGAGACCTGTCAATTTTTCGAGCAACACTGTAGGTCTCATTCAGGTTGTTTCTGTTGTCTGTATTTGGAAGTACACTGGAATGGGTTGGCATGAAGTACAGTAAGGCAAAAATGAAATTCAGCAACATGTTGTTGCACGCTTGGCCATATTATCAAGCTCTCTGTTTTCCTGAGAACCACAACACGTTGCCAGAGCTAGCTGTGGCTGATGCTAACTGGCCACAGCAGATGAGCCTGTCTAATCTGCTGCCAAAACATTTACCTCCATGGTGTAGTTGGTGTGCTTGTTGTCAAAGATAAGAGCTTCTTGGATCAGCTGGTGGTCTCCTTCCAGCTGGTCAATCTTTGGTTTGTAATTCACAATGCTTTTCTCGTACTGCCGCAAGTGGTTGAGCTGGTCCTCCAGGGTCCCATGCATCTCTATTGAAATGCGGCCAATCTCCTGCATTAGCAAAGCCAAGGGAGTCAGACTCCACTGAGAGGACAAGCCACAACATGCTTGATATTTATTACAGCAATTTCACTCTCACACAGGATGATGATTCAAAAAAAAAATAAGCTCATGGAGCAGTTACTTAACAGGAGCCGAGACAGTGTCAGCAAAAAATTTAGCAGAGCCCTGAACATTTTCCAAGTGAGGTAAATCACATAAGATGTGTCTAATACAAGGATACAAAAAAAAGGAAACTGCAGTCCATAAGCTAGTAATCTACCGAGCCAGATCTTTTTCTGGTGTACTGTCTGCCACTAAGTTAGTTCCTTCATACAGGCATATTTCTGTAATTGCTCTCTTCTTTCCAGCTCCTGCCATCAGTAATAGCTTCATACTTTTACATTTCATCAACTCCAATTACTTAACTCAAATCTTACCTAAAGAGAGAGATCCCTTAAAACATGTATCAAAACCATTGCTGTGAAAGCAATTACACAAACTGTGTCTCTGATCTAGGATTTTTAATTTGTTGCATACAAACAAAAATCTTAAAATACCAGTGTTCCCCATCTTAAGTAATGCTTTTTTTCTGGTACAAGAGTTAGGGGAAGAAAAGGACAAGCGCTTCAATAACCAATATCAATCTTGGGATACTTTGCATTTTGTATGATGTTTCTCTTGCTGTAACTTGAAGAAAGAATGGCTGTGACAGTGGTCAAAAGAGATCATGAGTAAGTCCATCAGTGAAGATCACAGAGGAAAATAGACTGTTTTTGCAAAGCAGTACCTCCATCTTGGTCTGGATCCAGGGTCCAATGACATTGGCCTGCGCACCGAACTGTTTACGAAGCCGTTCATTTTGCTGCTGGCGAGCGTGTTCCTCCATCAGAGCTTGATCCCTTCTGGGAACCAGCTGCCGCACCTACAACAGAGAGTAACTCAGTGTGCAGTTCAGACACACAAAGGCACATGTACAGGAAATGCAGAAGTTGCCACAAGGGAGGGAGGAGTGCGTGTCTGCACTGAAAACAAGCACTCATACGATTTAAGTCACAGTGGGCAAGCTCACAGAATGTGAATCGTATCTGCTGTAGGATACACGCAAACTCATGTCAGGCCATGGAAGACCAGAAGCAGCTCCCATTCATTATTTGGGTTTTTGTGGCTCATGTTAACTGAGTTGCAGGATTCTGTTCAGATCTCACTTTGGTAGGAAGAGCCGTAAGCACAACGGGTATGGACAGTAGCTGCTCTTTTAGGATTACAGTAAGGAAAGGCTACTTGGCTGCAGAGGTAGAACATCTAAAGGGCTGAATGGTGAAAAAGGATACTGATTCACATGCTATACTTACCTGCAGGTCATCTGAAGACCAAAAACCTCAAAGCTTTTGAATTTATCAACTTTCCTTTAAAATTAGCATTTAAAAGGGGGTCTGACATGCCTTAAGCATTTACATCAAAGATTTCTTCCACTTTCTAAGGACATGGCAACTGACCCAAAACCAAATGACAAAACCCTACTAAACTCAGCAGCAAACATGAGAGGGTAACTGCAGAGTAACTAATCCATGTCCTAGGCCTCCAGTGGTTGAGCAATGACATTGACCCCCACCACCCTGCAAAGCTGGAAAGAACTCACATGTTCCCATTTGCCATTGATCTCATGTGGGGTGATTGTAGTGTAAGGATTTGTTCCTGCCATGTTGACATGATATGTCTGGACAATCTTTGAGACTTCATTGTGGATTCCCAGGATGGCTTGTCGCTCCTTGTCAGCATCTGGCAATGTGGCTTTGAACTGCTCATGAGCTGTGGTCAATCCCTGCAGAAGGAAGGCAGCAGCAAAGGGAGGGTAAGAACAATGCTTATGAAATAGCCTCTTCAGCAAACCTATTCCTGAAGTGACTTTAAAAGCTAACATATTCCCAGCATACAAAGCAGGCTACTCTAATACACTTTTCAGTTTCTCTCAGTATTACTAAATGGGATGTTTTAAGCAGTTAAATGATGTGAAGTATTTTTTCCTCCTCTCTTTCTGTCCCATGTTGATCAGTGACAGAGATCACATATCAAAAAAAGGTGGAATAATAATCACTCATAATTTAGGGGGAACTATTTCTCCAACACTGCTCCATGACTGCTTGTCAGCCTCTTTGGGGAAGAAGATCTGACCCCTAGAATTACTGTTAAAAAGAAGTCTCACTAGTTTAAATGTGCTATGTTTTCTTCTCCCACTAGGTATGTGCTATTTCTACACCCAAAGCAACTCCAGATGAGTACTAAGATTCAATTTGATCAGAGTCAGTTAGAACCAGGTGAAGGTCTTCCAGCCAACTGCAAACTTGCACAGGCATCACATGCTCCTGCTACTGGAAAACAGCTCCTTCTCCCTGACCACCACAGGCCCTTCCTGCTCCCCGTCTCACTGCGGTGCCCAGGCTGTGCTCCAAGGACTGGTGGTTGGGGTGTGCTTGCTGGTAGTTTGTAGCCAGCTGACAAGCCAGCTGCTCCTGGCTCATCTCCCACTGCTTCTACAGGCCTTTAAGGTACTTCATCCCAGAAACCTAGAAGATCAAGTCTAGGGAAGCAAACGCAGGGGAAGAGGCAGGGAAACGCAGGGGAAACAGAGGTGTGTGCAGGGATAACCAAGGGAACGGACAGAAGAGGGAATGAAAGTAAACCACGTGACTGACTGCTCTCTCTCTCTCACAACACACACTGTTAACTACTTTCTGTAAAATTCCTTCCTTACATGGTGACTCATTGCTTTGCAGCTGCTGTAGTGGCCATAGAGATGTAATACAAGTCTGGGGGCTTGGAAAGACATTGCAAACAGTCACAAGGAGAGGATGGAAGTGTTTAAGTGCTGCTAGGATTTACTTTGCATTATGAATGACTTAATGAACTCCTTTGTTCAGGAGGGAAGGATGGAAGAAACAAGTAGCAGCTCAGTAACTGCCACTGCTCTGCCACTGCCCTGGCTGTCGTCCTCCCTGCAGCAAATCTCACATTTGCTGCCTCACTGATGGTCACACTCTTGTCAGCCATTCTGGCAAAGAACTGATTTGGATTCTTTTCACAAGCCCATCAATCAGGTGAAATAGAGGTCCCCACTCCAATCCAGGAAAGAGTAATTCCTGCTCTCTAAGGCCTGCCAATTACCTGTATTTACCTCAAGTTACTTTCCTAACACTCTTTCAGAAGGGGAAAACTGAGATTTCTTTGTTATCTTAGAGACAGCAAGACAACTTTGATTTCAAATGGTAATTCAGCAGAGAAGCAGACAATTTTGATTTTTCTTGTGCTCAGCACCAAAAACCAGCTAACAGCTCAACTGTCCTCATGGTACATCCTATCACATATGAGCAAATGACCTGGACATGATGTTCCATGTGAGAACTGACCTGCAGACCCCGTGAGCAGCACTAAGCGTTGCTCATGTGGGTTAAGAAAAATTCCACAAGACCCTAAAAGGTTCTCTCAATTTTCAGGCTTCCATTAATATGGCTCTGGAGTTACTCTGAAAAATCTGCTTTCAGTTTTTGTGTCCAGCTAGGATGATGTATGTATGCTTTACACCTATTAGATCTGGGTTTTTGGAGAAAATCAAGGAAAAACATACTTTTGTTTCTCTTGATAAGGCTCACGCAACAGAGCAGAAACACCAAAATATAACCTATAAATTCATACCACTCTGAATTCAAACAACTCAGGAGACCCCAAACTTCTCACCATCCCCACCTAACTGGTGCAAATGACTGCTCTGTACCTGGATCTCCTCAATGGTGTGAACGATGAATGTGTCCTGCAGATCCTCCATGGCCCCTTCCATCCAGTTATTGAAAGGGGCAGCTCGTTTGGCATACTCCAGGTACAACTGGTCAATTGTTTCCAGCAGTTTCTCTGTCCTCTGTGTATGCACAAAATGAAAAAAAAAGAGAGAAGATCAGGAAAGACAGTTGGAGAAGAATAATCACATAGATAGGTGGGTTGTCTGAGCTGCTCCTTCCTTTCAGACCTCCTTGGTGCTCCCAGAATGGCATGTCAGTAAAACTCTCTCTTGTTACAGATTACACGCTGGACAGATTTTTTTCTCTAAGGGAAGTAAAATAAATCTGAGGTCCTTTGAAAAAAACAAAACAAGGCAGAATTTCAGGCAGAATGAGATTACAAAACACCAAAAAAGTAAAAATAAATCAATAGCCTGAGCAAACAAATGGCACCATAATTGGGCTGGAAGAAAAGCAGCCTAAGTATACTGAAATGTAGCCCTTGTTTACAATCCAGGATGTTCTAGGAGTTCACAAGTGATATTGCTTGTGCCCACTGCAACTTGCCCCCGATGAATGCACTACTCAGAAGATCCAACTTGTAACACATCTCACCTCCAAGGCTTCTCTACGTTTCTGGGTCAGGGCACCCAGATTATCCCACTGATCACAGATCTTCTGGCACCTGGCATTGACACTGGGAGAGTCGTAATAGTCCAGCTCACTATAAAGGGTCGGGAAAAAAAAATGACAAGAAGTCAATTAATGACCCTGTACTGCAATAAGAGAAACCCATTAGAAATCTTGATCAGTCTTGAAAACAGATTCAGGCAAAGAGATCATGATCTCTGCAAATAAAGCAAGTCAGGATGATATCAGGATCTAGTTTAGGAGACACTGTGTTATGCTAAATCAAACAGCACAGAACAGGACCACCCAAGGCCTCAACAAATACTGAGACTGGCTACCTGATGGGAATAACTTGCCAAAGGGGGAAGGGAGCATAGACTTTTGCTCAAACTGGAAATAAGCAGATTATCATCAGAGCAATCTGCTACTGTATTCTGCTTAAGAACATTATGCAGTCTAACTAACTGTGTCTTATCCATCAGAATGGAAACCAAAGATTTTATTAGGAACACTAACAAACTGCTTAAGATTGTCCTCAGAATTGCATAGTACAGGTGGCAAGGAACAGCTAAATTACATAACCCAGTAAATTTATTTAGGACAATCCCAGAATAACCGTGTAGGTTTCTCTCCTATATGCCTGACAAGAAATGCTTTGCTGACATATCTACAGGCTGACACTCAAGGAACACAGGCTGGTAAAAGTATGACTGGGGAAAGGAGAGCACAGGGGCACACTAAAGCTTGTGGCCTTGCATTGCTTTGTGCTTGTGGCTCTGCACGTGGTCAAAGAGGGAGAAATCTGCAGGCAGAGGGAGACCAGCCAATCTGGGAAATGTCAGCCTTGGAAGAAAAACCCAGAATAAATCACTGGGTTACTGAGCGACCCTGAACCATCTGATGAGTAATTCTCTAAGCAGTAATGCAGGTTACACTCTTGCCTCCCCCAACCTTGTTTCTTCATGCCATTGTATTGCCCTCCTGGCATGTGTGGGCACAGCTGTTGGTGGAGTCCTCCAGTAAACTAGACAGGAAACTGATCTGGGCTAAAAATAACTTTGCTAGATTTTTAATCCAGATCAATTGCTTGATCTAATTTGCTGCAGAGCCAGCACTGCAGATGAAAGAACTTCTGAAAGTCTGACTTGTAACACACCTGTGCTGGACCACTACTGCTAGGGAGGGGAACATGCCATGCCCACAAACATTCCTGCCATGGGGTAGCTGCAGTGTGGCTTCCTCCACACCCTCTGCATCTCCCTGGCAGTGTGTCTCTGGGGGAGAAAAGAGCTCTGCCATGCTTTCTCAGGCCATGGCTTTTTGCTGAAACAGAAGATGGCTTTTTTAAGAATAGCAGAGCCCACTGCTCTCACGCTTTAGAAGAAATAACCTCTCCCACAGCTTAGGCCTCAGTCTTCCCTGTTGCTCTTAGAGCTGAAGCTGCTTTGGCTGACATGTAGTGTGTGCTTTGGAAGTGGCAGGTCAGGTAATGCTTGCTGACTAGACAGACTCAGTTTTAATCTTACTGACATGGAAGATTGCCTTGAACCCTCCTCCTGTTCCAAGGTCAATCCTTCAGTGGACAAGAGAGCAATTCTGTAAATCTCTGTTGTTAAAGAAGGTAATGATCCTGATCCAATAATCCTAATTTTTTAGAGAAAAATAGCTCTTCAGCCCAAGAGGACAGATCTTGGCCCAGACACTCAGACAGGCTAGTGTGAGGCCAGTGTGATATATAAATCTTTTTAAAATAGGAAACAGTCAAAACCAAGTAGTTCAGACTGTTTTTTGCCAAGAAACATGCAGGGTTTCAAAATCTCCCTGTGCTGTAGCCACTAGCTCTTTGCCTGCCTGCTATCTCTAACAATCCTGATGAGCCCTTCAATTTCTCCTGATAACCTGTATTACTCCAGGAAAAGGAATGGAGGTGAAGGTTTCCAAGCTGGAGGGAAGCAGGGGAAGAGGATGCCCTGCAGCAAGTGCTGAACAGAATGCACACAATGCAGTACTCCTGGAGGAAAGAATGAGGCCACAATGGGCTCAAGCAGCTTTTTTCCTGCTAGAATACAGAGGACTTTTTTTCTTTTTTACAGAAGAGAGCAAACTGAGATTCTCCTATCCTCTCCTCTTTCCTTCTGTTCCTGGGAAAGTATGACAGTGCTACAACTCTGAAACACAGCAGGTGCCAGCAGCAGGTCAGACTCTTTAGGAAAGGTTCATGGCAGCATAATGAACTGGAAGAGGATGGAAACTTGTCTTAGGAATATAATTCTGCCTCCTCCTCAACAACACTCACGGCTCATCCATTTTCTGGCCTGCTTTTCTCGTGTGTCCGGATACTGGAGAGCAGTATCCTAGATACTGTTTGGAAACACTGGGAATTCCCAGCATTTTTGTATGGGGTTGGATGTTCTGCTCTCCAGAGGGCAAAGCTCACTAAGCCTCCCTGGCTGCAAGGATGGGACGTGCGCTGGGGTGCCATACTTGAGCTCTTGTGCAATAGCAGCAATCTGTTCCACACGGTCCTGGTGTGCAGCCAGGTCACTCTCAAAGGCCTCGTGTTTCTTCAGCAGGGCCTTTATCTCCGAGAGGGTTGCAGTTTCATAATCCTTCTGCTGCAGCATTGCTTCCTTACCTGGGGAGGGAGCCAAAGGACAGAAGAATGAAGGACAGGACACAGGGTGGCCAAAGCCAGCTCCCGCCACCCAGGCACCATCGAGGATCCCCAAAAAAGCATCGGCCCCACTCCATCTGCCCTGCCTGAGGCTCGTCCCTGTGCCTGCTGGCCTAGAGAAGCACAATGCTCACTTCCAAACCATGAAGTGTGAGTTTGCCATTAACAACACAGAAGGGCATATAATGCAGCTTAAGCCAGCACCGTCACAGTTTGTACTGGACTTGTCTCAGCATGTGCAAAATGGGCTATGCTGATTCTGTGAAAGCCAGTGGTAGCATTTACTGTACAGGAACTTTTCCCCTGCTCTGTAGCTGCTCTCTTCTAGCCAAAGTTCTCACTTTGCCACGGTTAGGGAATGCCAATGTTGACTGCATGACGCAGAACAGAGGCCAAGCTGGTTTCCATACATTGTTTTCTAATAAAATAGGAAATATTAGCCATTTCAAGAGGAAATTCTCATGCAAGGACCCATGAACAATCCATCTCTTCCTCCCTACACAGCAGTCAACACTGTGTCAGGCAATAGGAAGCACATAGGTTGGCATTACCATCTGTCCAGGACTCATGAATGGATGCCTTCTGCCGGAACTTCTCTGCCAGGTGATCCAGCCTCTCCAGCCTCCGGATCTCATTCAATAACCACTCCTCATAGCCCTTCTCAGCCTGCTCTAGGCCACCCCAGGCATTGTTTATATCCTAGAGACAGGAACACGAGAAGGAAAGGCAGGTTAGAAGGTGGAGGGAAGATGTTCACCAGCATTAGTCTCAGTGAGCTACATGGCTCCAACTCAGAGAGTTCTGCAGCCAAGTCAGGGCGACAAAGTGTCAGACTCAAGACAAGCAGGACTTAGAAGTGCCAGGATATAACTATCTGCAGAAAAAACCCTCTGTAAACACCTCTGGAGTTTTTAAGTTCCCCTACATGAAACTTTAATAAAACTCAACCATTTCTGAATCAGAAAGAATGAACAGACATCTCCTCTTAAAGGCATGCAACTTGTGAAGAGACTCAAGAGTCTGATTTAGACATAGGGAATCCATGATCACTTGATCCTCTCCTATCATGGCCTCCCTGATCTATATTTTGCAGGGTTCCTCCAAGAGAGTATCTCACTACAAAGGTGGGCATTCTCTGCCCACCCACGGGCAGAAAGGGAGTCTCGTTTTTCAGCCATGTTTGGGGTACACAGAAGCAGTTACCCCCACTCACCGAGACCATCTTCCCTTCAGAGGGCATGAAGGCTGGCCTATTGCTGAGCCGCAGCTTGGTCTGCAAGGTGTTGAAATTGATCTCAAGTTGGCACTTCTCCTGGACCTTGGGGGGTTTGTGCAGGCGGCGGTAGTCCCGGAAGTCCTCCAGTTTCTGCTGCATGGCTTGCATGGTGTTCTCTGGGGCCCGGTTCTCCAGCCAGGGGATGGTGCGACGAATCCACTCCAGCAGCTGGAAGGAGCAATGACAAGAAGCCTTGAACTGAAAATTGTGTTAAAACTGCAGGTGTTGCTGATTTCATAAGGGACCATTTACTGTTATGTTGGCTGTCAGAAAGATTCTGCCACCAGCGGGTCTTGTAAAGAAAAGTTTGCCAGCTTTTTTGGGAGTACTTTTTTTTTAATGGGCAGCACATTCCCTACCACACTAAGTAGTACTGCTTGTTGCAGCAGTGCCCATCCAACATGCTTAAGGCACAGCTTTTGCACAACCAGGACAAAAATTATGTCCTCAGATTATGTTAAAGCCATAAGAATTTTGCTGGACTTTTCCATAACTAAAGGATGCTCTAAGTCTTGCCTTCAGTTCAGCCTTACACTTTTTCCACTCTAGCTTCCTCAAAGTCAGTGTTGCTCTTTGAATATACCTCCATAACAAACTTCATGTGGAGAGTTGGCAAATTGCTAATGCAATGGGCAGCCTATAGTGTGAATGGAGTAGTTCTCTATGCTTTTCCAATCAGGCTGAAACCAGGTCTGATTATATGGCTTATATTTGCCTTTCTGTTGTCCATCTTCTCCTCCCTACTTATCTACCACAAACATACTTCAGTCCACATTTAGTCTCTTGCAGTTTCCCTGTTGTCAGTCTGTCAGCCTTCTCAGTTAACAAAAGCAGCCTCCAGCTTGTATCTGACACAGATTCTTTCCATTATCAGCAAATGTGTATTTCTTTCCTCAAATAGCTCTAACTTTTATTCTCTGATCCAACTCCTGACTTCTACAGTGTATTAGCATACAAGATGGATGGAAGAAGTAATGAACTTGCATAGTCCTGAAAAATGCAAGTTAAACCAACTTAACTACTCCTTCAATTTTAGCATTTCTGGGTTGGCTCCTAGTAAATGGAGAAATTCAAAGCGTCTCTGTGGAAATTTTTGTTTTAAAGTAGATTGGTCTTGTCTTCAAGGTAACTTTGGTCTTTAATTTGAAGAGGAATAAAATAATTTTCCAGAGAAAATACCAGCAGGTCAACAGCATTCCCCAAGATAACTTATCAGCACTAAATGCAATTCTTTTCTGCATACCACCACTCAGAAACCAACACCTACATCACTGGCCAGTTTTTCATAGTCTTCCATGAGCTGTTCATTTTCTTGGTTGACTGCCAGCACCTTGCAGATACGATTTGCTGCTGTCTCCGCCTGACAAAGAGAAGAAAAATGGAAGAAGGGAGAAGTGTGAAAAAAAAACCCAAAACAAAACTTGCATCTTAGCTTCCTGCTGCATACCTGCAGGTAAAATCACCTACCCTTAGCTCTAGCAACCTGCACTTTGAGATGTCTGTCCTGACCTCTCTGTTTTCCATCTGGCCTTCTATAATGATTT
The DNA here is from genome assembly GCA_013400775.1 of Chaetops frenatus. Taxonomy (NCBI): domain Eukaryota; kingdom Metazoa; phylum Chordata; class Aves; order Passeriformes; family Picathartidae; genus Chaetops; species Chaetops frenatus. The sequence continues at coordinate 386,872 of VZTR01032803.1, forward strand.
GTTTTTTCCCTTCTTCACAGATTCTCAGCTGTACTGATTCTACCCCATATGCTGTGGAACCACAAACGTTTCTCTGCATTTTTTGGAGCTGCTTCTGTAAGAGAGCCTTGTTGTTTGCTTCCTACCAGAGGGACCCTGGCTACCTCTTCACAAAGACGGGGTTTCTGCTGCCACCTCCACTCCCCAAACCAGCATTCTGAGCTGGAACAGCAGTAACAGAGTGATGTGAAGCTGTCTGATGATGAGGCTGTCTCCATACTTTTACCCCAGGAAAGAACTACCCAAAAGAGTTAACCCATAGACTGGACTTACAGGAAAATTCCTCATTTTGTTTGGAAGATAAAATGGTAGATACTCCTCTTAATCTTAAATTCTGCCCAGCAGAACTGTCTTCCAGTTTCCCCTGTATTTCTGGCACTGATTACAGGGCCACCTCCTTGATGGAGCATACACCTACCATGTATTCAGGGTCTCATGATCCAGCTGAGAAGAGGATTTCTTTCCTCCCACTTTTCTGGGTAATCTTTCTGTTTACTCTTCCAAAACAGGTCTCACAATGAAAAAATATCCTACTGTTACTATTTAGGTTTGGAGTTTTTTGCTTTCTTTCCATCGTGAGACCAAAACCTGGTTCTCTGCAGGGAGCTCAACATGTTAGAACATGAATTTGGAAAGTAAGGATCAGAAAAATCCCAGCTATGAACTCAGAAGCAGTCAGTCTGGTCTGAAGTGCCATGCATATGTTTGGCATGGGGGACACACAAGCAGGCTGATCCTTGCACTAAATATATATGTGGGTTATCAGCTCCCTTCATCATTTCCATGGTGCGTGCCATGCCACAAAGCCTGAGGATGTGCCCCTGTGACACATCAGGGGATTGCTCAGACCCCTCTTACCTCAGTACAGCTGTGACCCTGATGCCCGGGGAAGGTGCTAGAGGTACCCACAGGCTCCCCTGGGAGAAGTCCTCCTTACAGAGGCTGACTGCAAATAAGGAGGAGAGGATATCTGCCAACACTACAGCAAACCAACTGTGAACGCTGTGTCCTGCCTTAAAATTACATTTGGGACTGATGCCAAAATAAGTTTTGCTGAGTTTATAGGTGGCAAGTTTCAACCTTTTTCTATTTTTAAAAGACCTTTTATTATCTGTTTATTCAATCTTCAAGGACATTTGAGAGAAAACCTCTAATTTTTGCAGCTGATGTGAAGCAGCAAGAATAGCAATAAAGTCATCGGCTGTACAGTGATGTATGGATTGCTAAAATCCCAGTGGACACAGCAATCTTATTCATTTGTAAGAAGTTGTTAAAATATCTATTCAGTCATCTGCCCCTTCACTAAAGTGTACCAGGTATGAGATACAGATTATCAACTGATTTAAAACACATCAGAGAGATCTGTGTAGGAAAAGGAGCAGTTTCACTTAAAAAGAAATCTGCAAAAAGTGCAAATAATGGTTACATTTAAGAAAGCTTGTACTTTGACCTATTTTTAACTACAGTTTGTACTCTAATGGAGTGTTACTTGATATACAGAGAAAACTATAGACATGGGACCAAACAGTATGTCAAAAAGACATTGCTAGAGCCCATGCTACCATGATATGCCTAGTGACTGCAGGGAACTGGTGGTACCAAATATTTATCTCAATCACTCCAGGAAAGGTGATCATTGCAAACTCTTAACTTTTTTATTTTTACACCCATGAGCTCACTGCAGCAGCAGCCAGCTGTGCAGGCAGGACCCCATTCCACTGAGGCATATTTACATGTATCTGATGATAGACTTTCTCCAGCTGCCCAAGTTTAAATATGTGTGTGTATATATGCATGTTGAACAACTGTCCAAACAAAAAGACCCTAAGAATGTCAGCAGTTATGACATTATTTGTATTAACCTAATGGCAGGAGTGTAGAGACTTGCTTTCCCCCACCAGTACTTGCCTCCCAATGGTTCTTGCCTTAGAACTGCTACTGCTCTACGCAATAGTGTGCTGTTACTGCAGCCAGAGGAAAGGCTCCGTGGCCACCATTAATGTCATGAGCAATGTGTTACACTGTGCTCTCAGCAAGGTAGAACAAAAGGATCCCAGAGTTTTCAGGCAACCTTCACAAATACCCCCCACACTACTGCTAATGAGCTGATCCATGGTGATGGCAACCTCAAAACTAAAGTGAAACACTTATAAGTAAAAGAAGAGTGCCACACCAAGCTGTTTACATGAGGCCAAGGCAGCTCCCCCTTCTACACATTGATTACTTCAGTGGAAAAAAATATTTTGGCTTCCCCACACTGCTAGAGGCAACGATGTTCACACTGACTCAAAAAATGCCAAGATGCCCACAAGGTATAGGGCAGCACTGAGAAGATGCACAATCTTGGGGTTTGGAAGCTGCATACCTGTATTCTCAGAGAACCTGTGTGAGCTCATCAGCTTCAGTGCAGCATTGTGCTGACACACTGTACTGCTTGGGGAGGGCAAGCCCAGGACATTCTGCGTGATACCATGCTGCTGTGTCTATGCACATGCTGTCTGGTGGACTCAAAACAAAAAACTGGATAGCAGCAATTCATCTGCCTTTATCTGTCTTTTCTGTACTTCTCAACCATAATGTGAACTGCTTAGGATAGGAGTAGAGTCTCTCTAGTTCATGGATCAAGTCTTTCTGCTGAGGAGGATCAGGAAGGAAGGCATTCCCACGGTGCACTACGTAGGGATGCCTGCCTGTTGCTGTCCTCTCGCCTCAGGGGAAGATGCCTGCCTGCTGCTGTCCTCTGGCCTCAGAGGACCACTCCAAAATACTGTACACCAAACACAATCTCTTAATAAAACAGTAAAACATTAGTTAGAAATTGCCACAAGTTTACAAAATATTAAGCCAACCAGTAGTTGCATGCATTTAGTGTGAAAGTCAGAAGCAGTTAGAAAACAAGCAAACCAACCAAAGCAAGTATACCTACAAATATATATATAAAAAAATGGCAGAGAGAAAAAGCAGCCATCTACACACACGTCAGGCTGGGGACCCTGTACCTTCAAAGGCTCAGGATAAGAGAATGAAAGAAGCAGAAAGCGGCTCATGGGACTCTCCCTTCAGGCCTGGTGGCAGTAAGGAAAAATCTGGATGAAAAATCGAGCGATATCACAGTAAGTCACCTAACCCTGCATGAGGCGGCAACACAGTAACATCTGGGCAGGGGCTTGTACTCAGCAATCACTTTGCATTTGCCTGCAGGTTTGAATCTGTGTCACCTAGCAGATGGCTAATTTATGACTAGGGCAGCTCCAAAAAAGGAGGTGTGCCCCTCCTGCCAGGGCACAGTTGAGCTGCTGGCCCATCAGGACTGCTAAAAAATGAATAATGTATTAAATCTTCCCTGTAAGCCAGTTGGAATACATGCATGGGATTGAAACTTTAATAACTGAGAAGCTTAATCTCTAGTTTTCGCCCCAGGTACTTGGTTCAGGTCCTGAGGCAAGTAGAAGACTGTTTTCAGTTATCCCAGGAGACTGAGCATCCACCTAAATTGCTGATCAGATCATAGAACCTGCTGAGCAGGTTTCCTAATCGTGGAATGGGTGCAGGGAGAAAAGGAAGAGATTGGCAAGTGGCATGACTGTTCCTGCAGCAGGCTACAACCCTCCTCATATTGTGGTTTGATGTTTCCTCATCTGGAGTTCCTCAGGTTAAGCAGACTGCATGGAGCAGCCCCTAAGGGGCACCTGGCAAACAGCAGGCCTTATCATGAGGCTGGCATGACTTCTGAAACTACAGTCCTCCTGGGCAAGTGTCAGCTGGCTGGAGCTTGCAGACTGGTCTTAAATGTTTTGAATAAAAACCACAGGATCACAAAGCAGGATCCTAGCAGAAAAGTCATGACTACACAAATTATGCCAAATGGGCAAGTCTACTGCACTGCTGTGGGACATATTCCCAGTTCCTTGGAAACAAGACAGTATCACATAATTTATATGAAACCGGGCAGAGAACAAAAAGCTTGAACTAAAGAGCTGCTCCCTGGAAACTACTACTTGCATTTGCCCTCTGAAAGCCAGCATCAGCGTGGAAACTGAATCAATGTTGGAACCATCAGCACTGCTTTGCACAAATGATGGAATCTTTTTGCACAAAAGATGGAATCTTCCTGGAGTCAGATTAGCCCTCAAGCTGGGCAACACGAGGACTGTGTCTCAAATAGAAAAGGCCTGCCCATAACATGAAGAATGTAGTCTTGGACTTTGGATTTTACTGTTCTAAAGATCTCTATTTGAAATTAGCAGTAATCTAGTGGAAGGGCTGCAGCCCAGGCAGGCTATGACATGGGAGAAAAGAATCGACCTTTTTTCCCTTATTCAAAGGATTGCTGGGAAACTGCTTGCCCAGAGGCAATCTGCAGCTATTGAGTTCCAAACATCCTGATGTCAGGCAAAGAGACTTTGGAGTAAAGAGGAAGCAGAGGAAGAAGGAAGGCCTGAAGCTATAGAAACAGGCAAGTCAGAGGAAAGATAAATACAATATATAGGTGGTTTGGGAAACAGAGGAGAATTATAATGAAGAAACAAGGAATGGAAAAGCATGTGAGTCTGGGAAAGCTGAAGGCCTGGTAGAAATGAACTTCATGGCTGGAGCATGAAAGTGCTATGTAACCAGCTCATGGATGATTCAGCCTAGGAAAAGATCGCTGACCTAGTGGAGGCTGAGTGTGGAAGGCAGGATGGCAGTCCAAGCGGGACAGGCTGTGATTTCCTGGAGTGGGCAGATTTGACTGTGGTACTTCTGGAGGCACACTGCCTGGCCAGGACAATGCACACTAGTTACTGAAAGGGTACTGCCTCTGTCAGAGCAGACATCCATTCATCTTCCAATGCCAGCTTTACCAAATGCCTGGTGTGAGACTGGCGGGAAGGAGCAGCTCAAGTCTGTCCAAAAGGACATTTACATCACCTCTCCAGCAAGACTACAGAGGGCATATCCAAATGCATCACTGGATGCGTTGGGCTTCCCTGCAAACGCCCTGGGGCGGACGGGGCTCTGGCGATCCTCATTGGAGAGGGCAGGGCGGGGTGAGGGGAGGGGTTGTTAGCAGTAAAGTCTCACCTTCTGCGCCCCTGAGAAGGCGTGGTAGTAACATGAGACATAGGTCATTATGGCCTTCTCATCCGGCCTTAGCGTGCCTATAATATCTGTGCAGAGAAGGAAAAGAGGTTGAAAGGATAAAGTAAGAAGCAGCACATAGGATAAAACAAAACAATCATGGGTGGCGTGAGAGAGGGGGAGAAAACTTCCCATCATGCATTGCAGGACAGGCCAAATAGATTTCCATGCGGAGAGCTGGGAATTCGGATCAGAAGGTGGCTAGCAGTGTTGGCTTGTGGCTCAAAGCGGCACCCCTCCCTACCCCCCAATCCAGGGGGATCCTGAGAGGAGGATCTAGGCTCTGCACCTTCACAGCTGCAGTCTGGGGGCCTGGCCCAAGGATGCAAACAAGTTGTTTGGAGATCTGAACGCCCGTGCTCGAGGCTGGTCATACGCCGAGGAGCTGGAGATCAGAGCCTTCCTACGCAGTGCACTTCCTACACAGGATCTGCTCTGCTGCTACGTGCACTGCCTGTTCCTAAGGCTCTCAAGTGCAGGAGGTTGCTTGGTTTTGGCAAGAGATGTGTACAAGGTTTCACCCACAAAATGTTTTCCTTAAGTGACTGCCTTACCAACAGGAAAATGGCTAAGCCAGAAGGAGCAAGGACACAACTGCCTGATTTCCAACATGGATGAGAAAAGAGAGAGAAAAAAAGGAAACAAATAAACAAAAACACGTGTCTGTGTCATGATAAGCAATGCTCTGTTTGCAAAACCACCATGAATGTGCTTGTTAGACATGCTTTGTAAGCCCCAGGTGAACTGGGACTGAATTTGTGTCACAACTTGAGAAAGTAGCAGGTTCAGACCTTAAAGCAAGGGTGCTGGAACCTGCAGCATACATAAGGCAAAAGATTAAGCTTAGGCCATTCATTATACCCTTCACAAAACCTCAGTCATCTCTGTTTATCCATCTTTGGAAAAGGCAAAAAATAAAAAGTGAATAAGTATCTGTATTATTTCCCATGGAGGGAGGCTGCAGTTTTCTGCTGGGCAGAGCATCTATGAGGTGGTCTGTGCTTTTTGTGAGACCAAGAATCCTACCTCAGATTTACCAGGATCAAGAGGTACAGGTTCTTAGCCATCAGGACAGGAGTTCATAAGGCAAATGGAGAAGGCAGAGCCCCCCCACTCCCTTAAATATGCATGTGTGCCAAAGTGTGGCATATCTAAGTGCCACTAGAAGTACTGCTGACTATAGGGAAATGGAATTCCTGGCTCCCTTGCCCCACATATTGTATCTGGGGCACCACTTTGAACCAACAGCCAACTCTACCAAGAACATAATAATAAAGATGCCCGTAGCTAGAGAGGAGAGAGAGAAAGAAAAAAAGGTTTGGACATTAGCAACGGCACCAGGTGTGCTCTGTGGAGGGAGCTTGGGATCCTGCGATACCTTCTGGGCTCCTGAGAAGGCGTGGTAGAAGCTAGAAACATAGGTCATGATGGCTTTCTCGTCAGGACGGGCAGTTCCAACAATGTCTGTCAAAAAAAACCTCACGTTAAGAGCATAATCAACTGATGGGAGGAAAGCAAAGGAGAGGTAGAACCACAACTGTCCAGGAGGCCTGGTGCGGCGTGTGCTTGTCACAGCGATTCCACAGGGCTTCCCAGCATTCCCCAGAAGATGCGTGCGTCTCAGAACCCAGCATCACCCTTCTGGTTCCCCTCCCTCAGCATAAAATTCCCTCCAGAGTCTGGCCAGGCTAAGGCAGCCATATGTCACAGCATGTCTTGTGTCACAGCAATTCCCTGTCCTGAGAACGTTACTGTGATTGGTGGACTGAATCAACCCAAACTGGCATCAGGCTGACATGACTTTTATAGACATATTATACTACAATTCCTCCATGAAGTTCTGTTGTTCTGGAAAGAGACTTTCTCCCTTCTTTTCCATGCCTCTCTCCTCCATTTCAACAGAACGGTGGCTTGAATTTCAAGAGGCTCTTTCATTAGTTTCAGGGGAAATTCAACACCTCCAGAGATCAGAATTAATGGTGTGGAGGAATGCACATTAGCTTGACTCCATGAGGGAGGAGAGAGATCAGTAAAGAGCATCGAGAACTCCTCCCAGGGGCCCTCTTCATCACTGCTACTTTTGCTGAGATCTGAAGCTAGATCAGCTTATTTTGGAGGTATCTGTATCTCCTACAGAATGGCAGGAAACATTTGAATCTACTCTGGAAACCTCATGATTTTTATTTTTTTTTACCTCAGCATGATGAATGCAGGGAAAGCAAAACACATCTCTGGGAATGGGAAATACTACCTAGGAAAATGAACATCCTAGCTAATGAAATATAGATTCATTGGGTTTGGCTGTCCTATTCCCACCTCTCCTCTTTGCTCTCTCACTCCTTTATTTAACAAAAATCTTTAACTGCTTCTCCTGTCCAACCCAAGCCTGAAATATAGCTTCTACCATTGAAACCAGCTTGCTTTAGGCAAACAGACAACAACCAGTAAACTATTTCAGGCTGTTGTTTGTACTCCAGAGTTAGAGTCTTCAAAATCTATTGCCAAGCTGGTCCTGACAAGGCTCTGAAAAGTAATCCTTGCTGTCCCAGTGGCCTCAGGGAAGCAGTTGCAATCAGCAGCAAAAGCATCTCTGAACAACATGAAACTCTGCCTTGGTCTCCAGACCCAGTCAGTGAAGGATCTGCATGCCAAACACTTCTGAGTAGTCAAGAAAAAGCAGTTAATAATAATAATAATAATAATAATAACAACAACAACAACAATAATAATAATATCATGCCTTCAAAAAGGAAGAACACCAGCAATGTCAGAAAGATCACAGCAAAAAAACCCTGGAGCAAAAGGAACACAGTCCTACACTATACACTCACTCAGTATTTGGCCTGATAACTGAAAGGAAACACTTCAGTCAGCAGATGACAGATGTTATTAATCTCTGCCTCGTGTGTCAACCCCAAGCTAAGATCTCTCCTTGCTAGACTCAAAAGACTGAAGGACAGAGGAGGAAGAGGGAAGCAGAACATGTGACTCATTATTCCATTTTAACTTTTTCCCTATACATTTACTACACAGTCATGCAGGGAACATTCAGAGGTTACTGAAATCTTGTACAAAATAAGTCCACCTAGAAGAAGTGGATAATTTCTTGAAAAAAAGCAAGTTAAAAGCTGCTGGATTCTATATTACCTTCTGCATCCAGCATCTTCGGAATATCCAGATATTTCTCAGCCACATCAAAAGCTGTGTTTAGATTAGTGAGAGGATCATCCTGGGAAAGAAAGAGAGGCAGAGCATCAGCATCAACTTTTAACAAGGTACACAGAATTTCTCTCAGAAAGAGCTTGGTTTGGTTCAGGTAACTGTGCTGTCCAGACAAAATTGTGTGTGAAGCCTCATGTAGCAGGATGAAATAATTAGCTTCCTTTTTAAAGAAGAGCCTGGGGACTCTTGGTATGATACAGCCTATGCACTTGCAAAAAAAAAAAAACAAAAAAAAGGAATAATGCATTTTGTCTTGAACCTAGCTTAAAGTAAAATTAGCTTCACATCATACTGATAGTAAATGATGAGACCACATCTCACATTTACATCTCGTGTTTGTATTAGGCTTGCAACTTCCATTTTAAAGAACTGCAGAGCTGTGTATCTGTAAGAACATCTAAGCAATACTAAAATAGTAACAACATCTGCAACGGGTGCTGCCCTTAGCTAGTGTAGTTTGTTGAGCACCAGTTGAGTGGGAGGAAGAGAAATGTTTCAACAAATCTCTACAAAATAAATACATATAAAAGTACCCATTTTGCCCTGAGTATTGCTTTTCCTCCTGCACAGGTCTTGTAATTTCCTTAGTGCATTTCTACTTCTCTCTATATAAACTTTCTGTATATTTTAAAGATCCACACAAGAAAACTTGAAATACAAATGTCCTTGAAAATGAAAGACTCTCTGTATTTTGTGTCCAGCATTCAAACATAATAATCAGCAACAAGACATCTGCCAACCTGCGTAAGATTCTCATACCAGCATGCTTCTATATTCCTGTATAGCCATGATACTTCACTATTCTGAAGGATCAATCCACTTCATGGGTGACAAATGACATTTGCATTATCAAGTTTCTACTGTTGAGACATGTGGCTCCTACTGATGAAAGCTTGTGCATAAACTGCTAGTGTTTAGCCATCTTGTTTGGTGGCTTTTGGGAAGGAGGAAAGATCGAATGGTACTCTCCATATTGTCATTTGTGCTACTCACACTGAGACCCACATAAAAAAACCCAGGAAATAGGTAGTGAAATTATTTTACCTTCTGTCTACAGTGGCATCCATGTTCTGTTTATTTTCTATTTGAATCACGTGGCTTTGCTTATTGCACTGACTTGGAAGATTAAGCTGTGCCTGAACTCTAATCAACAGGCAGTTTCCTTTGAACCCACCCAGCAGGAAAGATGAAGCTAGGCAAGCTTGAGCAGACAGGGTATGGGCATGAATAAATCTTCCTTTATGGAACTGGTCATTATGTAGTCCTCAGATTACAGCCTTCATGAACTAGGAAACTGAGCTGCTCTGAAAACCTATTTCATGCAGCATTTCCCTAGAAATCAGTACATGTGTTAGGCTGGCATCCAATAACAGCAACATATTCCTTTGGGTGAGTGTCTCTATCGGAGGGCAATGTTTCACCTATGGAACTAAATCACACCTAAAACAGACAGTGATCTGTACCAAATCCACTGGAACAAGTCAATATTAAGCAAGGTAATGTTGCAAAGGCATGCTGTGATGAAGCCAGCAGCAGTCACATACAGTATGAGATAGTATCAAATCTCTATATAATACACTTTCAGTGGTGACTACATCAGATACATACCTACATCCACTTCTTCAGAGCTGAGCAGTGGAGCAGGCACTGGATTTCTACTATTCTCCAGCCACAAGGAGAATATGCCATGGAATTCTATGCCATGGAATTAGAGGAACCATTTAAATTTCAACCTACTTTTCTTCTGTGCCTGATGTGGAGAAACCTCTATGAACCCATAACATAACCAAAAGCCTTACTTGTGGAGGTGAGACTAGCTGGTATATAACACATACCTTGTTCACTTAGTCTAGACATGGCCCTAGCTTCATTTAGGAAGAAAAAAAATAATACATTTTCTTTCACTCAAGTGCAGGAGCATACAGAAATGCCAAGTGCCAGCTCCCTTGCCAGTCTTCCCCTAGCCCATGTGCCATTTTCTATCTCTGTAGAAAAGTCACCACTGTGGAACAAATTTCACCCGATGCTGACCATGACCATCACTGTTGTTAACACCCTGATAGAGTGTTTAGTATTAACACAAGCCCTTCCTTAGCATAGACACATTTGGTCAAGCTGCATGAAGATCTGCCAGCCTCTCCTGGAGGAAAGGGAGGAGAAAATCTCCTCTCACTGCAGATAGCTTTCCTATCAATTTGCAAGTAACAACACCAGGAGCACTGTTGCCAAAGGTTAAAAATAAATTTTGGGCTGGAAGCTGGGAGAGGTTTCCTGATGGAAAACTTACTGGGCTTGGGCAGTCCCAAAGGAAGGGCTGGAAGTTTTATCATATGGGAAACTGAAGACTCACCTAGATAAAAGCCAGTAGATTTCTACTTCAAATGCAAGAAAGATGTGTGATCACAGTATCTCTTAGGGAATGAATCTAAAGACAGCAATACTGAAAGCAAGCTACCTAAGTCCAAGACAAGCTTGGAGATGAGCAGAGAACTACACTCGAGCAAGACTCTGTTCCCTGGAGAAAAAGCTTCACCCTCCTCAAGGACAGTGGAGCAGCTCATCCCAACAATGATGCTTCTTTGTGCAAGAGTTAAGGTTTCCCCTGGGGCTTTTCTAAGACTACAACAGGGTCTCAATCCCTATGAAACTCCTCCAAACTCCACCACTTTCAGTTCCATTCCACTGTACACCAGATAATCATTATTTCAGATCACCTGTTTCAGCTGATGCCCATGGAAAGGGGCAATGTAGTAAAGACTGGCCAGGCAGCTCCAAGCCTCACACTGCAGCACCACAGCTGCAGGCACTTTAGGGACCTAAATGCAGCAGATCCAACAGAAGACAAGTCACCTGTCCTCTGATTCCTTCCACAGCTGAAACACACAGCCAGAAGAGCAGTGACCCAGATGAGGCTGTGGAGGTGTCTTGGCTGCAATTCCATTTACATGAAGGTAGCAATGGCAGAGGCATGAAGAGGAACAGTAACTTGCCAGACTCTAGCTGGGCTAGCCACAAGATCTATAGCTTTGCCACGGAGGAGGTACTTTGTTTAAGTGATGGCAGACAGCAAACCTGCCCTAGGCAGATGCCAACCTGGCTCATCCTCTGCTTCTGCTGACTAAAGACTATCGTGGCTCTTCATCTTTCACCACAACCCTAACTCATGCAGGGACTCCTCTGTTCCTCCAGCTATTTCCAAGTCCTTGCAGCACACAAGGTTGCCATGGCAATTATTGCAATGTAACATAAAAGCCATCATCTATTAACTAGCAATCAGGAAAGGAGATGGAGGGGGAGGAAAATTGAGAGAGAGCAAGCACTTACTACATCTGCCAGAGTTGAAGACACTAGGAAAGAAATCCAAAACTCAGGCTTTCAGAAATACCTGCATATAACACAGCAATATACAGACCACAGTTCTATACAGTTTGTGGTTTATAAGGGGGTGTCAGAGCCATCAATCACTGTGCTTGACAGAAGTATCTTAGATGTGGCTCACAGTTGAGCTACAGTAAAGGGTAAAAGGAGGAAGGGAAACTCCATCTTCTGCATACCACTCACTTGCATACCCTGGGCTTATCTACAGTGAGCTGAATAATAGCACACAGACCTGCACTAAATAGAAATTATCTAACCTAGTATCTGGGGTGTCAGGGAATCACCAACACCAAGTTGGACTTGCACCTGTTGTTTTGAGGCCCGGACTATACAAATAAGTCTAGCTAGACAGTGCCCATATGCAGAAAAGAATTGTGCTTGTTCCACTAATATAGCTAGACTAGGAAATACAGCCAGGAACAAAATCAATACAAAACAGCACTGATGAAAGAAGTTACTAAATTTTGGGAAGACATGCAGCTACTACACTGGCTATCTTTTTACAAGTATACACTGCCAATACAGGTCTCTAGCCTAGACACAGCCTCTGTGAAAGAACAGAAAACTAAAGCTACAAAAGAATACCACCCAAACAAGAGGTACAGTGCAGAACTCTGCCACCTTGGACTGATTTCACCTCTTTATCTCATAGATTTGTGTGTGTGCGTGTGTGTGTATGTACAGAAACACACACAGCCCTGCCACAGGCACACACAACTGAGATGCCACTAATTGCTCCCTAGAGCTGGAAGACAACTTGAGGTGGATCTCTAATCTACTATCCAGTGTACTGGCTGCTTCTCAGCAGCCTCCTCTGTGTTTATACATTCCACAAATGGGTTTCAAATATCTAGCATAAGAAAGTTTAACTTCCCTTCAGCACACACCGACTGCCAGAGCTAAAGACTAGGCTCTAAGTTCCTCCCAGCTATTTGCTCAAGATTTCAGCTGTTGTAGAGTTTTCTAACATTTAATCTCATCCCTTTAGAGTAGCTGAGGCAGAACAACAATAAAAATGATACAGAGAGAGTGAGAAGACTTAAGGAAGACAGAGGGAACCAGAGGAAAGATGGGATCAAAAGCAAGCAGAGAGCAAAAGATGCTGGTTCCATGTAACCTTACACCAAGTAGGAAAAATCCCCTCTCATGTACATTGAATTTGGCTAGAACAATCACCCTATTTTTCACCCTAAAAAGCCTGCAGTCAGTACCGAAAAATAACTTACTTTCTTTCACTCTGTTTTCACCTGGGTTTGGCTTAGGGCTTTGCTGATAACAGAGTGTGGTGTAGCATTTACCTGCCTGAGTTTGTCAGGCACACATGGCTTACCCGCATTATTTTCCCAGGATTAGGCACTGAAAATGTTACTCTAGTAATTCCTTTTTTTCTTGCTGCTGTTTATGTAAACAGGTACAGTCTCCTCCCACTGTTTATTCATCATGAGCTAACTCCAGATACTAAAACTGATCAGAAAATACAACTGACTGCTCTGCAAGATTGTAAAGATCTAAAAGGTTATTGAAAAGCAGATCAGGCATTGTATGGTTCATTGCCTCTGGGATGCAGCTAATTTGATCAGGTAATTTACATTTTGTCCATTTGCATGGTAATCCAAGAGCCCAGGTCTGTTGGTGATGGGCTTCTATGTTTATTTCCCAAGCTAACGTCAAGCACGCATGCACTTGAAACACCCAGTCCAGGAGATCTGATGGACAAGCTTTTTGTGTTAGCCCCAGCAATGACACATGAATTATGCTCTTGGTGACATTTCATTATGGTCTTAGTGACATGGGCACAGATACAGTGAAACTGGATCTCAGCAGACTGTAGGAATGCCAGTACGGTAAGAACCCAGTTTGATCTTCTATTGCACTGCTGGGCCAAGAGAATGCAAGCAGCATAAACCACTAAGTGGTTACTGTCATCATCCATTCAGCAATCTTGTCTCCAAACCACACAGGAAGTTAACTTTGGAGCAGCTTGGCATCATGCTACCAGAAAAAATATTTAAGTAAAATTGAGTTTTCTGACAAATGCTGTTTTGGCACCTGATACCAACATGCTCGGAGAAGCCCAGAAGCACTGCAGATGACTCAGCGCTAAGCTGGAAGCATGTGACAAGTGTCCAGTGAGGCCACACAAACCCCTCAGTGAGCTATTGCATTTTGAACACCAGATAACTGGTTTCTATCCAACTCTCCACAGAAATGTTAAGTCTGATTTGACTCACTAGTCTGTGACATGAGCACAGAACTATTCTCACATTTGGTGTTACTGAGTTTGCCAGCTTTTGCTCATCAGCTGGGATTGGGCACGTGTGTCTCATACAAGGCAGTCTGAAAGCAGGCAAAGTCAAGCAGGAAGCTCATTAAGTTCACGCTTCACTAAGAAGCCTGAATGTACTGATTCATCCTTCCTTCCTCCCCCCCACCCCAGTCCTGCAACTGACAGCTTGTGCTGAAGTTCTCCAATTATGTTTATCAAGCTAATTCTTCTCCCTCTGTACTTCTAAGGTACCAAGCATCTGGTCTGACAGACAAATGGATTTGTACCTTTCGTAGCTTCCCGTAGTCGATGAGCTCTGGACGGTGTCTATGAATTAAAGCACAGAATCCAAGGCCATCCTTCCAACTAAGAGAGAAACACAAGAGAGCACAATGAACATTGTTCAGCCACGGAGACACACAGTGGTGAGCATGAGGGAAGGCACCAAGGCAGGGAGACACCTAATTCTGGTTTAGTTCCCAACTAACAGTGCTTCTGTAAGTACTGGGAATGAGGGATACCTTGTACGTGCCTGAGACTGCAATAAAGATTCCTTTCAACCCCTACAGAAATCCATTGTGACTAAGACTTGCCCATTGAGTTGGCACCTCATTTTTGGCAGTTCTCTGTGCTGAACTCTCTGTGTACGTCCTGTGCAGCATGCGAGGTTGCAGTAAGGTGTAGATGCAAGCCATAAAGGAGGAACGAGTACCTTCCTTAGGGAGAAGGCAGATGTCCCCAGCTAGCTCCACTAAAGGACTGGCGAGCACGGATGGCAGTTCAGCTCTTAGAAGAGCTTTACATTATATGGTTCATACAAGGCCCCAAGATGTGCTGGAAAAAACACTATTATGCAGAATCTTCAATGGAATATCTGCCAGTTTGGAAATACGAGAAGTAGAGCAAGAGAACCTCTTATCCCTTCCCAGCTTTGTCATACTACAAAAGTTAGGAGACAGTGCTTTTTTCATGGCTCCTAAAGTGTTCTGAGTTTTCACAGAGCAAAAGCTCTCTTGCTTAGCCCGTGCCACAAATGCTGCTCTCTCTCATCTCTCTTCAAATGCCCTGAAGAACTTTATGAAAGCAGCAATTGTAATCTGAATGAGGAACTGGGAAGTAGGTACTTGGATCCTCTTAGAACCTCTGCCTTCAGTTTCCTAGGCATCTCTCTGGACCACACTGTTAATTGTGTGATGTGCAGAGGCATTGCCTTAGGACGTCTGTCAGGGATATTGTTGAACATACTGAGAGACATAGGAAAATAACACAGATTATAAAGCTAAGTTCTTGCCTGCAACTCACCTGATATGGAAGTTCTGGATGTTTACATTTTTGTAGGGGGCTGTCTTCCTCTGACACCATAACAAAAGTCCTTCTTTAGCAGATGTTTCTAGAAAAAGAAAGAAAACACATCAATTAAGTAATTTTCTCAGGAAAATTCTCAGGAGTCTCTGGAGCATATGCTAGAAAACCACCACCAATTCCTCTTTGGTAGAGACTGCATTAAATTGTGCTTTATTCAACTTCACTTGTCAGAGAATTTCTTGTTTGGAAAAGTCTACTAGGATAGTTTAGTTACTATTATCTTCTTAATGAGGCTCAGTGATCAGGAAATAGCTTTGTGGGACTAGAGAGTCTTGTAGGACTCCTAAGTGATAGGTTCACTTTCAGTGCTAGTCCCTGAATCAAACTCCAACACTTCAGTTTATTTTCAGGTTTAGTCATCCTTTTGAGCCACCCTTGAAAGTTCTTGTAAGAGAAGCATATGAAAAACTCATCTCAGTATGGCTTGAGTCTGGCCTAAATGTCTGTGAGATGTCAGGGCATCTGGGGAAGGGCAGGATCTTTCAGTGACTCACTTAAGAGCACATTTTGGGCTGTTTAAGTGGCAAAGCCATTTAGTTATCCCAGTTGTCCATTACTGAACAGTGGCAGGAAAAACTGAAGTTTACCTTCAACTGAGATATCCTGAATGGCAAAACGAAGGATGATGGTCCAGATCATTCCAAGGGTCATTTTAACATTGCCATCCACGATTTCTATGGAGAAAAAAAAAAGGTAGAGAAGAAATAGAAGACATCAAGTTGCAACTGCAAATCATTGTAAAACAGGAGCATTGGGGAACATTTCCTTTTGCAGGTGGGAGAACCGGAATTCCTGCTACAAACTGTTTTTCTCTGCCTTTCCAGACACTCTGCTGGTACAGTACAGTACCCAGTAATCAGACTAGTTCTTTTGTAGAGCAAAACAGACACAGATGAGCCCAAAGGTCAGGAATAAGCGCTAATTTAGATCAGTGTAATTCCCTACAGAGGCCTAAAAGCATCTTCCTCAGGTACAATTACTATTACTTCGAAGTCAGAGAAGCCAAACTGAGAAAAGGAAAAGGCTTCCTTCTCTGATCATGTCTGCTCCAAATCACCTATATAACTGCCCCAGCATAAATATACCAGAAGAACCAGTGACAATTCCCAGAGCAGGTGAACTCTGACAGCTGGTTTTGTCCTGTGAACAAGATACCATCAAGAAAACCACACAGCATAAACTTTTTAATTTCAAACAAGCTTAAATACATAAGACTCCCTGTATAGGACTTCTTTCAGTCGTGTAACTGCAAAAAGATGTAACAGAGCATTTCTCAAAGTCCATGCATCCTGCTGGAAGAGGAAGCAAGGACTCATGCTGACCAGTCTGCAGAGAACATAAAATAAACCATGACTGTGAGCAGACTGTGCTTTACTGCTCATTAGATTCCACAATACAAATCAGCACGGGTCAATAACTTGGAGATTTTACAAGGCAACTGATTGCATGTGTGAGGTATGATCTGTTTAGGATGGAGGATCAAGGTCCTGGGGAGAGGTGCTTGGGGCAATGCTGGCCCAGAAAGGAGCTTCCACTGTGCCAAACAGTCCAAACAGTGAGCAGATGGGTCTCAAGTACTGATCCTCAACATCTACAAAAATTCCACAGATATATATATACACAGTTACAGAATTTACAGCCTTCACATTATTGGGTAGTGAAACTAACTGAGCTGCTTTCTCCTACTCATTCTCTGGCAGGTCCCTGTACGGCACATCTTTCACAAACAAATGACAAGTTACAAGAGTATTTTCAGTAAGAAAATTGTTAGAATTAACCTACTGTTTGGAGGTAGAATAATTCAAGTCCCAAGAAGACTGTCAGAAACCATTTTTGTACTACTGTAGACACCTCGTGCCACTTCTTTCATAAAGCTGCCCAGCAGGAACACATTGTGTTCTAGGGCAACTACAATTTGCAGTACAGGCAACTGACACCTGTCTGGACCCTGATACAACAGTAACAATATTTGAATTTTTCCTTTTAAGCTGTTAAAAAAATGCTTTTCTTCTTATGAAAAAAATTCAAAATGTGAACCTTGTTGTATTCAAAACCAACAGAAAAGCAGCACACACCACAAAAACACATTTTCAGAATTCGTGTCCAAATTCCTGAAAACTTGTGATTTAGAGATACATGTCACACAACCTTCAGTGTAAATCAGAATTACAAGCTCTGCTGTCCTTTGACATACACCTGAATTAGTGATTTACAGATGCAAAAGACAGAAAACAAGACATGCCACCTTGTTCTACTGCAGTAAAACTCCATCTTCGCTCCTTTCTAAACTTCAAGAGTACACAAAGATCTCTTAGTGGGTCACCAGTTTGCCCAGAATTAAACAGCCAATAACTTTTCATTTCAGTTCAAAAAACCTTCAGTTACTTTTGCTGGCATGAAAAAACTGTGTTTGTCTGTTGATGGTTTTCACACAAATTAATTTTTTACAGACATTTTGAGGTCAGGGGGTTGTCTGCTAGGCTGATGCAAGAATATGTCATGTGATAGCAAGTGTATTCAGTTCTGTACTTTTTGGATTCTTCACCCCTCCAATAAAGCACTGCAAACAACTTAAAAGAAAATCCTTACTAGTTTTACAAATACCTGAGATACTGCAGCTAAAATATACAAGAAAGCATCTCTATTTTCAGCTTGTTTTGTTCACGTGATAGATATTCACGGGGATTTTAAAAAAGCAAAAAACCCAGTGCTTGTAAAACCCACAACAATTGGCAGGACTCTTCTAGGACATATTTAAGATCTGAAACAAAATTGAGCTCTTTAGTTTAATGGGCTTGATTAAAATTTGATGACAATAATGCCGAAGACGCTTCATGAACAGTAATAAATCAATCAGTGAGCTGAAACAGGTAACTAATATTACTGTTCCATGGATTTTAATTGGAAATAAAGGTCCAGACACTTACATAAAACCAGATAGCGTTAAGTCGCTAATGTCGCGTAAGAACTCGGCACTACGTTCTGGTCATGGTCTCAAATTCCAGTTTTATAAAGCCAGCTGGTGGAATTAAGGTGGAAACATCCCTTTCTTCGCAGTCCTCTTCACAGCACTACCCATTTAAAAAGGAAGATGTGCTCCCTGTTGCCATATCTGATTATTCCTGAGCAGTGCACCAAAACAAAGCTGCTGTGGAGGAAACCCAAAATATTTCTACCACTTCATCTCTACATGTCATTCATTTGATGTACCACCATCTACCAAGCAGATACTGATGTCCGTGAGATCCATCCCAGGATACACATTTAACAAGCTACACAATCCTCAGTCCTTTTTCTTTTTTCTGCTCTTTTCAATAGAGTTGACAAAATGGTTATTATTTGTTAGAAGCAGACAAGCATTTTTCATTTCTAGTGCTAAAAATCTTCTCCTGGAAACCTGGTTACAAAGTCAACCAGCCTGATCAGAAAGACTCTTTGGCCCTCACTCACTTGGTTTTCCATCCCTGCAGTCCCTGACGCCAACCTCCTTCTCCTTCAGAATTCAAGACCCTTCATGTGCTGTTGGTCTCTTTCTAGTATAGTAGAATAAGCCAAGAAACAAAAGGGAAAAACATGGTTGCAAAACAGGTTTGCATGAAGCTTTCTGCTTCCTGGTGATGAAGAAAAAACTCCACAGGAACTGTTAAAAAGTTGAATGCAACACAACAAAGCTAGAACAATCTAATGTTTAATTAAAGACAATATGCTTGATATTCCCTGCTGATATAAGGAAGACTCAGTAATGTGAGAGCAGTTCATATATGAAAAGGCTAGTAATCAGACAGTATTTCCTGAAAGCCTGACTGTGCTTTCCAAGTGCTCTTTCTAGGCAGGGCCTCTGCAAGCACTGTGTGCACTTCACCACCAGCAGCTGTTGAAGGAACAGCAGCAGCAAGCACATGTTATTAATGCGATTTACATTCAACTTGAGGGTTGATCAGTTGCTGGCTAAAGCTGGTGAGGCATCTGCATCCACTAGAAAGAAATTTTTTGCACCAGTGAATATGCTTTCACCCAGCTCCCATCATTGTACCAAGTAACAGGTATGCAAAAACTACAGTACTGTTTGGCTACAGGGACATGCCTTTTGAACTGCCAATACCTCTTTTAAATGCATGAATTCACTTTGAAAAATGCAAAAATTATTAAGCTTCCTTTCCTGCCCTGGATAGTTAGAAGTAGAATCAACAACACAGAAACTGTTATCCCCTCCTAGATACTTCTGAGCTGCCCATGAGAGCACAGCCTCTGGTTACCACATGGAGAGAAGAAGTTGCAGGGCATGAACAACTGGCAGGATAGCATTATGATCTGGGAATAGGAGACACAGAACAACAATGGTGACATAAAGGCTGCTCTGCATTTTGTTTGTCAAACAAAAGCCAAATACAGCAGGACAGCTATCCATGCCCCTATCTTCAGAAAGCATGTTGCTCTTGATGGTCCTGTCAGATTTTGGACAGATAGCTGGCATTGTTAGTGAGGGTGTAACTCTCAGATCCCTAACAGAGTGGACAGGACATAGGGACAAATAAAATGCTATGTTTCATGCACTGACATACTGTTTTCCCCCTCTTTCTGCAGTGAAATAAATGTATGGTTGCACTGCCTGGTGCTTCAGTAGGTGTTTTACTCAGATGGGACTTTTGCAATCATTGAAATCTCTAAGCTTTATTTCTCCTTTTACTTGGGCAGGTGAGAATAGGGGTTGGTTCATCTAGAGTTATCTGTATGTTGAAGTAAGAAACATCTGTTTAGGAAAGCAGCAACTTTCTATGCAGATTTAAGGTAAAAATAAACCAGTCTTAGGGTGACATACTTGACTTATTCAGTCTGTTAAATCCCAGGAGCACTTGATGTGAGTATGGAATCTATTACAGCAAAAGAAGGCTCCTGAGGTGTCAGATGACAGTGAGATTTAAAAGCAGATGAAAACGATTTGGCTAGAGTCTTCC
Source organism: Chaetops frenatus (assembly GCA_013400775.1). Classification (NCBI taxonomy): domain Eukaryota; kingdom Metazoa; phylum Chordata; class Aves; order Passeriformes; family Picathartidae; genus Chaetops; species Chaetops frenatus. The sequence goes on from VZTR01032803.1 coordinate 407,218, forward strand.
TTGATCCAGATTTACACAGATCGGCTGCATGCCACAACATACTTTGATTCTATGGACTCTAGCTAACAAAATGATTAGATTGAAACAAAACAAAACAAAACAAAACCCTCCCAAAAACCAGGGCATTGACGGCCAATACATAGAGGGAACTACAGCTGGACTGCAGACCCTTCACACAGGACCTTGCTACCCAGAAGACACCCAGAACTGGAACAAGGCCCTGAAGTAAGGAGTGTGCTCCCTTAGCCAGTACCACCACACTGGTGCTGCATGATGGTTTTCTTCTCTGGGAGAAAAGCTCCCTAGAAAACCCTCTTCATCAGTCCAACCTGGCTTGGGGCATCTATAGCTCATTTTCTTGGTGCAGAATTATGACCGACTTCTTGCTTTTGACCTTCTACCTTGCTGCTGCATGATGTCTTTTAAAGTCTCAAAGCAAGTCCCTGAAATTCATGCTTCAGAGAAGTTCATCATCCCTTTCATGGACAAAATGCTGTCCAAAGCAGAAGTCCATTTTTATAGCTGATGTGCAGTTTACTGTCCAACAAGCACCTGATGGGTGGAATGGCAGAAGCCCCTGCAGCAGCTTATGTTCCTTGGTGACAAGTAGAGTGGCCTGGGCTCAGTCATGTGCACGGGCAGACACGGGGGTGGGTGAGTCCTCACTCACATGGCCTGAGCTGGCATCACAGCACAGGCCCAAGCACTCTGTTACAAAAATCAAAGCTAACTTTGGTCAAACTGCAGTGCCATGCTAAGTTTGGTAGTTTAAAGAAAGCCATATATAATGTCCATAATGTGCATAAGCCCCAGGACTAAGGAAAGCCAGGAAACATTTGGCAGGGGAGGTCATGATCACTATTCAGATTGATATAGATCATACTTCTGGCACAAAATGGCACTTCACAGCCTATTTCTGAACAGGGTAACTGCTATGAGTCCATACCGAATAAGTGGGCCCTGGTGATCTTTGGTCATGGATCATTTGACTTGCAAATGATTCCTAAGTACTGTGAGATGCAATCACAGCTGACTCAGGAACAGAGAAAAAAAAGAAATCCCTCAGAAAAAGAGGAAAAGGCAAAGTAGTGCCAGAGAGAGCAGAATCAGATGGAAAAAAAAAAAAGGGGTATAGAAGAAGGAAGAAAGAAAGATAGGGTTTACACATACTCTGGAAAACAGGAGCTATTTTAAGGTAGACCATCTCTGGGTCCAGATCCAGCTTCCAGCTTTCTAGTTTGAAAAGGGTCCTATATAGACATGGACTATTGTAACAGACACTGGATGCAGCAGTCTTTCTGTAAGGGCACAAAACTACCTTAGATATGTATTTGTGCTCCATAAACAGTACTCACCAGCCAACAATAGCCTCAGGTTGCTACTGCTGAAAAAGCTGAGAAATTTGAAGAAAAGTTTTGCATGCAAAATATCATTATCATTCAGCCACTGACCTCTAGCATTTTGCTTTTCAATACCAAACACGTGAAGAGGCATCTGCAATGTCCCTGACACTAGTTCTAAATTATTCCAAAGTCTCCATGAAGTTAAAGCAGTATGTTGAGGTAAAGGTTTTGGTAAGGCAAACATAAGCACCTGCAGTGGCTGAGGTAATCTGCCTGATCTGACATGGAACAAATGAACCACAGGGTGGGTACAGGTGTTGGAGATGCCCCAGGAAAATTCTTGAAAATTCAGAACTGGGGACAGCACGCCAAGACTGCACTGACCTCATGAGCTGAGAACAGGCAGAGCTCAGCTCTGTAGCCCCAGGACTCTCCCAAAGAAGGAATACTCATCCAGAACTGTATCATGGACTCATTTCCTAGTTGTGTCACGAGTTTCCCTAGAGAAACCAAGTATTTCCATCTGCAAGGTGGAGATAACAAACCTCCCTCATTTTCCATGGTCACTGTAAAGACAAACCTAGAAATATCACAGAAGCAGAGTGTCTCCACAGCAACAGTGACAACCTGAATCCATAGGAAGGACTTACAAACGGATCCAGGGCAGAGAAAAACAAGTGTCATGAAAACCTGTAAGCCCTTCTGGGTCTTGGGTGACATATCAATAAAACATCCACCACCCCTGCTAAAAAGACAAAAATGCTACCCAGCTGCCTGCTTTCTCTACGATCTGCAAGTTCTTGAGGGCATCCCAGATGCTGCTCACACTGGTCTCTACACAGTGATACAAGGCCTCCAGCCAGAGCATCCAGCTATGTAGGGTGCACAAACAGAAGCCTGGAGCCCTGAAAACTGGAGCCTCTGGTGTCCTTGTCCTGTGTTGGCAACTGCACTTGGCTTTGATCCATGCAAGGTCTTCCAGTGCTAGATCCTCTCCAGCAGCTCTGAAACAAGCTAAATACAAATAGCTGCTATGCTTCAATTCAGACTTCTTTTCATTTGAGAAAGAAACCTCTCAATTAGTTTCTGCCATTGCTCAAAATTTTCCTTAACACATGAGAATCAGGAGAAAAACAGGATGACTTGACCAATAATCCCAAGTGGAAATTAGGTTTGGCAGCCTGGTGTGAAGACAGGATTTAAATCCAGGGTAAAGGCCTACTATATCCCATTTTCAAACTCAATGGTTTATTCTACAAGAACACAGTAGGGCTAGGGAGGTGCAAAGTGAAATGGCATGCAGCCTTGAAAGAAAGGCAAGGGCTAAGCACAGCTTGGGCTCAGGAAAATCAGATGGTGCCTTTACCTTCTGCTCCAATGGACACTAGCTTGACTCCTTTGCTGGCAATAAAATCCAAGGCCTTGTTCACATTGGATATTTTGTGCACTCGCATTTTGCCTCTTTCAGGCTTAGCCAGACGTTCACCTAATAAGAAAAGAGGGAAAAAAAAAAGTATTAGAAAATAATTTTGAACCCGTTCTTCCCTGGTGCATGTTTCCTGTGGTGTGGCTCCCACTGCTCAGCCTGGCAGAGAATAGACCTCTGAGTATCCTTTCAGGACAGCCACACTCACTATTTAGGCAAACCCGGAAAGAATCAGACAGAGAAGTGTCTTTTTGATGCATCAAAGGTAAGTTGGTAACAGAGCAGGTTTGCATCACAGGTGAAAAAACCTGTTAAAACCCCCCTGAGCTAAGCAGTGGAACCAAAGTCCTCCAGCCACAGATAACAAGGCCTGGAAAGAGCAGAAACTCCCCTCCCTAAAAAAGACACATGAGGAGCTCTCCTCCAGCATTTGCAACACCCAGCTTACAAAGCAAATCTCTCCTTGGAACTACTTACAATCAAATATGAGGGTGATCTTGTACCTTGCCTTTTGTTTCCCCCAGCCAAGATTCAGACCTACCTCTCTAGGCTCTCCACCGAATGGCCAAAACTGTCTGTATCAGGAAATAAATTACTTCTTTGGTAAACTGCCTTTGTAACTGTAAGAACTATCACATCCACTTCCTTCTATTAAGTCCAATGTATTTCTAACTCTGTACTAGGTCTTTTACACAGGTGCATTTTAAATGTTTATATTGAGACACAAAGAAGGAAGCAGCCTAGCCCTGAGGTAAGAACAGGTTAAGCTCTGACAGAAATCAGTCTTAGGTAACACCCAGCTCCTGACTGCAACAAAGCTGATAGATTTGGAAAAGCACTTTCTGACCTTACTTATTTGAAAGAGATGCATTAAGTGCAGTCACGTCCTTCTTGATAGGCTGCTTGTGACTACACTCATAGTCTACTTTTACTAACAATAACCTAAACACTCAGAGTAAGCAAATTAAAGCTTGGATAGGTGGACTTTTCAAAGAAACCGCAAATAGAAATATAATTAGATGGGATTTCAGGAACCACCTGTGTATGACACAACATTAGAAGTGAAGAGTCCACTTTCAGATCACAAGCTCCAGAATACAAAAATGACGTTAAAGAAAACCCAAGCAAGTTTAATACTTTAGAAAGTTCTAATTAAAAGGAGATAAAATCTAAGTCTAGGCAAGTCTAGGCAAGTCACCAGACCTATTCAGTTCCAAAAGTCTCCTGCTGTATCTTGAACTGAATTTCTAAGTCAATGCGAGCTGACTCAAACCCTTTATTTGAAGTTTAAGTGTGAGAAAGAAAAGTACTTAGCTTGTTTCCTAATACAGGTGTGAGGAACAGCTAAAACAGAGAGGAGAATACTATTTTCATAACCGTGCCCTCCAAAGGAAAAGTCTGGAAATTACAATCCTTTAAAAGTGTTTCAGTGTTTACTGTAAACTGGCGTCATTACCTCTCAACACTTAAGGATAAAACCAGATTAATTTTTAAAAGGAAACACTGATGTCTGAAAATTGAAGTAAAAAGAGGTATTTTACGGTACTACCTCCTTCCTAGGATTAAAAAAAAAAAATCCAAATGTTTTGCTTTAATGTAACCTCAAGTACACGTCACAGTACACTGCTTTATTTTTCCACTTAGACAATGCTAGTCATTTTAAAGAAAAGTTGAAGCATTTTTTGGTGACAGTTATTTGTGACAGTTTCATGATGACATTTTTACATGTAATTTTACAATAGATTTAAGCAGTCTTATGCAGCCAAATGTCAACAAACGGGTTGAACCAGCTAAAACCCAGCCATTTTCTTCAGTTCATGTGACTGTAAACTAGACTTGCAGAAGGAAAAATAAAGACAAGCGATTAGGTTTCAGCTGGAACAGCAAGCTGATCCAATTCACCTCGTGGCCACATGTGCAATGCCAGTGCAGTGGAGAGCATCTGAACTGCTCTCCCTGGGGCTGGGGAGAGCAGGATTGTTCCCCCTGACAGCCATGAGATCCTCGAGTAATTGATGGTGATTGCAAACCTCTCTCAGATTAGAATCCTTTCTTTGGGAACTTTTTTGCTGTCAAAACGCAATGGTTATTTCCTTCAGACTTGGACTTTATTACAGATATAGATTTCCAGAAAAAAGCATCATCTGGTTCCATGCCATTCATTATTTATGATGTGGACAGTTAAAAGGAAGCCCGCTAGAAATTCTACTTTGAGCTACTGGCATAATTGGCTTTATTTCTCAGTACTTCTCCTGGATGAGAAAATGAAAACAGTCTAGTACTTGCTTTCATTCTCTGATTCTCATGTAGTAGCCCAAGGCTGTGCTTTAAAAGCCAAACAATGCAAGGATGTGTTGGCATAGAAGCTGTTCACTGCAAATTTGTTTAGGAAGAAATTCAATTAATGACTGTTTGAAGGGAAAAAAAAGCACCTTACAACTTTATTTAAAAAGTACTACATGTGAGTTTAGCCTTTTCAGTATTGCAGCATTATTTTTAAAATGACTTTGTCAGGGGAAGGAAACACATGCGGTGAAAAATGAAAGTGTATCTTTCAGGGCAGTTTCTAAGGGGGGCTGCAGTTGATATTTCCAACCACAGAGGCCAAGGAGAGAGGACCTGCAATGAGGAAGTCCCAGAACAGTCCATGGAACTTCCCCCACTGCACAGGGACTGGGGAACCAAGGGGCTCTTGTGGGGATGAAAGGGGACTTGTCAGCAGCATGCCTCACCTCCAGAAAGTACCATGCTGAGTAAAACTGCAGCACTCTCCCCCTGCAGACCATCCATTGTTGCTTCCCATACTTTGGGAAACTGCATTGGATGGGAAAACTGCTTCCTACTTGCCCTAACTGCCTGGCAGCAATGTGTTCCCAAGGACATATGTGAGGGTCTCCCTCCCCGAAACAGGTTTCCCACAGTCCAAGCGGCAGTCCCTCTTCCACTGTCTCCAGTAGCTTTCCTGATGCAGGCTCCATCCTTCCTGCCATGGCAGAGTGGCAGCAGCCACCATGCAGCAGGGGCAGAGGGAGACAGTGCTCCCTCACTCCCACACATCCCGGCCAGCTGGAGGAGGCACGCAGCTCCACATGGCTCTCAGCCAAGCTGACCCAGCACTGTCATGCCTGGAAGCTCTTATGGCCATCATCCTCTGGGTTAGAGGAGATCAGCTGCCACAGAGTAACCCTGCCCACGCCAAATTCCCGTCAGCAGCTAGGTAGGCCCTCAAAATGTGTGAAGAGGAAAGTGCGAGCCAAGAGTTGAAAGGAAAGGCCAGAAGCTGGGACTGGAGGGCTAACAGCCATCCAGAGACTCATCATTTTGGCAGATGAGGAGTGGGAACCATGGCAAAAACATACAGGTGAGCCCTTGCCAAACATCAGGAGGCTCCTGACCCTCACACGCTGCCATATGGGCTGCCACTTCCCCAGCTGTGGACCCAAGGGGCTGCTAGAGGAGTTGGCAGCTGGAAGGAGGCTCTGTATCAGCAGTGGGGCTCACAATGGATAAGGGAACTGCAATGATGGAAGTGAAATGGGGAAAAAATGTGCTACATTTCTCTTTTTTTGCCACTGTACTTAGGAGAACTGCAATCTAGTTTCTGCTGTCTCTAGGGAAAGGATGTTCAGTCTTAAGTATGTGAAGGACCATGGTCTCCGGTGGGATGCAGTCCCCAGCTGCCCCCCACACCTTTGCCCAGTGATCATGCAGCAGCAGGCTGCAGGCACAGAGCTGCTCTGCACTGGGCCAGGCACATGTTATGCCCACACCACTGCAATTGGAAGCCATTAGCTTCTTCCCAAACTGAGGTGGATCTGACAGGCCCTGCCAGTGGGCTACCAAAGGGACAATAGCAGTGGAGGAGTGGGAGATGATGCAAGGAAATGAAGCAGCATGAGATACAAGACCCCGTGCTTTAGCACCAAGATTCATCTGCCTTCTCCTACACCTACATCCTACATCTTCTCCTACATCCTTCTCTCCCCTATCTTCCAGTCCAGCAATTAGAAGCTAAGCCATCAAGGCCCATCTGCCCCAGTGTCCAGGCTGCAGCCCTGCCTCTGTGAGGGAACATAAATATAGAAAATACACTAACAGGATCCTGCTACCTCATTTCTTACAGGCACTGCAGAAACAATGTGCACGCTGCAAAGTTCTGATAGTGTTTCGAAATTAGATGCCTCCAAACCACCAGCATGGGCAAATTCCCTGAGATTTCATTCTATATTCATAACTTCTTGAAAAACACTGACAATAAACTGACAGAATCTTTGCATAAAATGGAAAAAGGGAAGGTAAGGAAAGAAAAGGAGGGCCATAGGAAAGGCAGCCTGAGTGCTTCTACCATGGCCATGTTATTGGAAAGCTTACCAAGGTCAGGAATGCAAGTCACTGGGTTGCTGTAACCGGCTCAAAAGCCACCAAAATAAAGTCTGTGAGCTGGGGGTGAGCAACTCCAGTTTGATAAATATAGTCTTGCCCTCTTTCAATCCCTCCTACACTTTACTAAGGTATTTATTTCATTAGCACATCAAAAGGGATTATTGCTTATATGAAATAATCCCTGGGAGATACCTGTCCAGTAGTGGGACATTTATGATACAAAGTAAAAACAAATCTGACTTAACTTATTCATGCCACCGCTTTTATTTCAGACTGAGTATTTTGAGATTTTGCTTTTCTTTGGGATTTTTTTTTTCCCTATGAAGGTTTGACCACTGAGCTCAGATTGAAACTAGAATGGAAAAACTTCAGTCATGGCTGAAACTGAATGACACAGAAGATTTACTGGTTTGACACCCTTCTTCAGTAACTTCTATGGTACTCCCACTGGTATGATTTCCCAGCACAGCATTCCCACACTTCCCAGAGCTGCTTCATCAGCCCTGCCAAGCAGGAAGAGCCACAGCCTGGATCTTCACAGGAGGTTGTGCATTCCTGACAGGCAGAGAAAAGCCAAGAACCCAAAGCAGGAACGCAACATGCAACCCGCACAGGCCATGAGCTTTGGAGTACACTCCAAAATGGTCACTGCTGGAGATATATGTTTGTTAGGGAGAAATTTGTTTTGAATCAGGAAGCAGCTGTTCTTACATTCCAGCAAAAACTGCAGCATTACAGCCCTTGCAGTCAGTATCCAGCATGGGCAGTACCACACAGAACCTCTCTCACCTGAAATGACTTCCAGAAGCAGCATGAGTTTAAGACCATCCCTGAAATCTTCCTCTATGTTCTCAATCTGTGTCCCAGCCTTGCGGAGGTGAGAATTACACCATGCTGTAAATGTCTAAAAACACAGGAAAGAAAAGAAGAAAAAAAAAAAGCAGTCAGTAATCTTCCCACTAACCAAGCAACAGTTCCCAACCAAAGCAGTGCTGCTAGGTACCATGACAAATGCTCATTAGGTTATCACCTCTCGATCCGATGTCCTTGTGGAGCACAAGCATTTGCACCTCTAAATAGCCAAAGTTGCAGGATGTTTCTGTAGCAGAGGGAATCTGAGACAGTCATTTTACAGCTCCAGCACAACAGATGTTCTGGAGTGGCTTCTCATTTTCTGTTTGGCTTAGAATACCTTGAAATTGATTTTAAAGAATGCTAAGTGCTCAGATTGCTAGGGCCTTCCAGTGGTAATAGATAATACGTATTAATATGAAGGAGAACAAAGAACAGCATTCTAGATGATCTTGTCTTTAGAGAGGTGCTTGAGAAAAAAAAAAGAACCATTCTTCAACTGCATCTGGTCTACTCTGTCCCCAACAGCTGTTAGACACTGAAGGACAGCATGCTGAGCTCCTCAGCCACATAAATCACATCCCAGCAGTGTCTGTCCTGCTGCCTCCATTCTCACTAACTGCTAAGTAGATCTCCCCTTCCTGTGATCGTCCCACCTTTCCTCCCCCACCACATGGAGGAGTAAATACTTTCTGAATAAGGATAATATCACCCATCTCAGCAGAAGTGCAAGTCCTAGAAAGGATATAGGTAACCATTACTTAGTGACACTACTGTCCAGCACAGCCCCAAACTCCCACTGCTTGAAAGTCTCATTGTAGAAGCACCATTGCAGCCACCTCAATAATAAAAATCACAGCCACTCTGTAATTAGTGATACCATGCACCACCACTGGAATAATAATATGAGTCTGAAGTACAGGACAGACTGAGGCCCAAACTACAGTACAGTCAGTACTATGTAGGCTAAACAAAACTCTTTTTTGAAAGCACCTTCAGACCTCAACTAGTCAGGATAAAAGTATCTCTCATTTGAGAGAAATTAATTTCACCACAACAGATGACAGCACATTTTCTATGGTTGCAATCTGTAAGCCCATGCTCTGAACAATGGGCATGTGGGGCACTGACTCTTCCAAGAGATGTGACAGAAGGGGTTATCTCAAAAGAGTATCATGTGAATTGGTCTGGAAGAGAAAAGTTTGATGGTCAAAATGCAAGAAGCAAATATAAAATATCCCAGATACCTCTGTGTGGTATGGACTTAAATAGGTGAATCAAAGAGCTGAATCTCATCTGAACATGCAGAAGCTGTCTGACACAAAACTATTGTTTGAAGAGTAAATGGTAACAACCAGGAGGACAAGTTTGTTCAAGTGCTAATGAATGTGTTTCCCAGTGTTTGAATAGCAGACCAAGCAAAGCCTTTCCTTTGTACAACCTGATAACCCCTCAATCACTCTCTAAATAGAAGGGTGAGGTTACTCAAAAATGAATGTATCCAAAAGCTCAGTGCTGCCACAAGGAAAGTCTTCCCTCCCTCTCCCAGTTGTGGTCCTAGAGTCAATTCAACTCACTGACCCAGCAAAGAAAATTGTTTACTTTCTTAAGACTGGTCTTCTGCTCAGTAGTGCACGGAGGCAGTCCAGCAGCATCTAACAAACGTCTGAAAAAGAAAATTGGGCATATACAAGGGCCAAGCAGGAGGGTGGAGCAGACCACAGCAGCCATGCCATTTTAGGCTGCTGGGGAACCACAGAAGGAAGGACTCATCTAATACTGAAGCACAGCATGCCAAAAATTTAGAAATGCTTCACTGCTACTTATACCATGCACGAGATTTCAAAAGAAAGATAATCCCGAATGGCAACAGAATTGTTCTTATTTGTCTCAAAGCTGGGCTTTCACTACTAACCTCCTCTCACATCTGAGTTCACCAGACCATAAATAGTGTGGCAGATTCTTTCCTTGGAAAAAGCATTGCTCAACAGCTGCCGAGCTTTGCACTGCTGTGCTCTGGCCTTGCTCTCCACTGGGACTGTGGAATGGCACAGGATAACAGCGCAGCTGTAAATACTTTTATGGCAATGGCCCTTTGGATGGATGCATGTATTGTGAAAGCCTGGGATCTCTTTTTTCAAAATGGCCTGGTTTCCTTCCAGATTTGGAAGCTTGGAAAAAAAGAACAGTAAGTAATTAAGCACCTTTTATTGCTTTTTATTGTTAATCCCCTGAGAAATAAAGGGGTAGTGGGTTTTTTTCAAATAAGAGTGGTTTTATTTGGAAAAGGGCCCTTTATCCTGAAGTACATCCTTTTGGCACTATTTTCTTCATTCTACTGCCTGAGCTGTATTACAAGAAGAGAGGTTAATTTATTTGGCTCCTTTTTGCAGCCAGGCTACTTCACTCTTCCAGAAAGAGCAAATGAGAGCAGAGATGCTTTCAAATGCTATATCATCATCACATATCAAAATATGAGAACAAATTATGTCAGAAAGATTGTGGATGCCCATGAACCTCCTTCTCATATTTGAGAAGCAGACAAAGCAAGATACCTTGAGCTAGTGTCTGGCCCTGAGTGACATTACAAAATTGATGTTGATTTGAGGAAGAACCCTGAGATCTAACTCACAGGCCAAAAGGCTGCACTTTTATTTCTCGTCTGACTTCTATGAAGTAATTTCAGTTTTGTTTTCCATCAGCCCAAAGTAGATCAGAGATCTCTGCTTTAAATAACTGATAATCCCAACAGGCTCAACAGGGCATCCCTCTGCAGTTTTGAGGTTGGAAGAGGGTCACCAGTTCTACACTTCCAAGAAACACAGATGAAGTTAAATGCAAAGCACAAATCTTCTAAACTTCGCCTTATTATAAAGCCTGGCAGGATAACTAGATCACTGAGAGTATTTTTACAGCTGCAAGTCACCTAAGGCTTGGTAGGAAACAAAGTCCCAGAGCCAGCACCAACTTCTCAACTGGAACCATCTCCATCTCATCATGGCCTCAGACAAGCTGAAGTGACACAATTCTGCAAAACACTGCCATTAGCCACAAGTGGCAGAACAGACACTTCAGCTTTTCAAGAACATGGACCATGAAGGGTGAGGAGACAGAGCACACACATTTTCCATGAGACAATTCCCAGATTCTGCAGACATCTTCTCAAGGTGACCTTCAAGTCCTCCATGAACTCCAACAAGCAGAATACTAAAAGCAGTGCAATAGCATACATGAACAGCAGCAACCAGTATCCCAGTGTGAATGCATTAGGCCATGTTACAGGAAAGCAGGATTATGAATGCTTTTAATAACTGCAGTGGGACTCACAAACTATATTCACCACAGATCAACCCAGAACACTGTCTATCAAAACATAATAATCAGAAAACAGCTTTATGTTGCATTTACTGCAAATACTGCAGAGGGGCAAAATATCTTCTTACTTAAAGTAGTAAACTGGAAAGAGATCAGACAGATAGGAGAAGACTGGAGAAATGTGTCAGAAAAGCAGAGGGAAGTAAGAGAAATGAGAGCTGAAATTTTTGCTGTCCACTGTGTCTTGCAATCCTGGCAGTCTCGTTTAGAGCCATTTTTACTGTCTTGCCTTCATGCATCTGCACAGGATCCTTTTTTTTATTCTAGGAAACCTATTGAAACCTCCCACTCACCCCATCCACCTTCTGGGCAACACAGCCGCTCCTCCCCACGCCTTGAGTCACAGTTACCAGTGGCAATTGGCTTGGGGTGGCTGCTAAGCCCCGCTGTGCTGCCTGTCACCAGCAAACAGGTTTTCCAAAGTGGAAAGGGCTGTCAAGAGCAGCTAGCCACCTTTCTGGTGTGGGCTTGGCCCTGGGAGCAGCCAGGCAAGGAAGAAAGCAGCAAAAACCACCACACCTGCATTTGCTGGGCTGAGGTGACTTGCACCCCAGGTCAGAGGGCAAAAATACATTGCCAGGTGGGAAGCTGCTCGGAAGCAGCAGATGTTCTTCCTTGCTGACTGCAAGCACAGAAGTCTGGAGATTATTCTCCTGCTTACGTCTAACTCCCTGTCCCAAAGACAAGAAAACAAATAGTCTGTTAATCTTGAGGCTTATGGAAGTTTCAGAGTTGGAAAACTACTTACTATTAAATAATAGCACAGAGACCTCACACCATAAATTTTCTGTGGCAACTGCACAAGAGGTGCAAACAGAGCTGTGTTTCTTGGCCCTTGGATCTTTCCATATATTGTACTTGTAATTTTATTTTTGGATGCAACAGATTGCCAGGACACCCCTGCAGGTCTGCCTCTTGTTCAGTGTTCACTATGGAGGATGCCTGATGAAGGAGCACTTGTGTTCTGCAGGTACATGGATGCATTTCTCATTACTGCTCTCTGTACTCCCTGCTCCTATCTGGCTATTATTTGTAGTTTTTTGTTGATGGTGTTTTGTTTTTCTTTTTTTCCTTTTTTTTTTTTTCCTTTTTACACCCCAGCCTAATCAGCAAGATCCCTGACATCAAGATCAACTCTTGCTATTTGGCTGCTGGGTCCTGCACAAACAATAGCACATTGGTATTCTACCACAATATAACCTGTCAGATAATAAAAAAGAATGACAAATGTTATTAAAAGCAAGCAAGTATGATTAACTGTTCTGCTGCCTCAGCATATTTACTGGTGGGGTATCCCCTACAAGTCTACCTGCATATCTGTTTTAACAGTCATGCACACCCTTTTTCTTGACACAACATGAAAAGTCCTTGCTTCTTCACTGTGTTAACCCTTTCCCAGTCATAAGCTAATTAAAACAAGAGCCAGGTGATAGCTACTCCTGCAGCCAAAACTCTAATGAGAAACCATCTTCAGCTAGGTCCTTCCAGTTATCTCTCAGCCCTGTCAACTGCAAATCTACCCATATCACCTGTGCATATACACATGCACTCTCTGGTATTCTTTGCTCTTTGCCAACATTTGGTTTTGCTCCTGAAAGCCAATAACCTTTCCCCTCCACACTGTTATTTCAAATCTGAGTACCTTTCTGGTACCAAAGTGGCTCAGGCAGAATTCCTGAAACCAAGGGAACCAGGACAGTAAGTCAACATTTTAAAGTTTAAAGAATGTTTCTGCCTCAAAAGCAGCAGCACCATGACACCACTTAGAGCAAATCTAGAGAGCTCTTTGCTGAAAGAAGGCAGTCATAAGGCACTTCATCTGCTGAGCAATTTTAACAGTGTAAATGTTGAAGCTAACACAGCCACATAAATGACAGATATAAAAAAAAAAAGTCAGTTTCATCTCTTTGTGGCTGTGAAAGTGACATTCCAGCTTTATCTGACCTTTCCAGACGCTCTTTACTTCTCTCCTTGCTAAATCACTCTTCCATCCAGCCCTGCTTTCCATGGGTGAATGTAAACTTTCTGACACAGCCAAGAGACTGCCATATTTGTGTAACAGCCCTGGAGAAGCTGTAACTGACCCAGAGCAGTGCTTGTTGCCTCTTTTCTGACAGGAGAAAGGTCTGGCTTAAGCAAAAGAATTCACTGGAGCACTGCCTCTCCAGACCACCACCACTGTGCTCAAAGAGCAGCAGTGTTCACGGCCACCAAGGCATCCTCATTCCTTGGGTTTATACTGGGGGATGAATTTTAATCAAGTACTTCAACACAGCTCTGCTGTTGAGATTTGTCCACAAAGGTTTGGCTCCTGTTAAGAAGGGGATGGAGCTGCTAGCACACAAATCTCAGTTTCGTAGCACAGTTTGATGCTGTCTACACATGTGCTCTGCAACGGGAGGTCTTGAGTGGGCTGAAAGCTATGGGTGCTAGCCCAGGCTTTCTTCTAGAGTTGTCAGGAAATGACAGCAGAACTCCTCTACCATTCACCAGAAAACAAAACAGGATGTTCAAACAATACTTCATACATGGCTGAAAAACAAAATCAATTTACCCAGCTGCAAGTGCTGCACTTGTGCTAGCCACAGACATCTGGGCTTCTGACTGCACAGCCGGCCTGCATTCCCTGCCTGGCCTGAACACAAGCCCTCCGTGGCTCCTGCTTATTGCAACGCCACCCTGTCCCTGCAGGACTGCTGGGACAGATCAGCTAATTCCTGCAACAACTTCTGCAGCCCAGTCCATGCTGCAAGGAATTTTACTAAAATAAATTTATCTGAAACAAGGAATCATACAATCATCTAGTAACAGCTAATAGTTTATTATAGCAGGCAAAAAACTGCTGCACACAGAGATTTTTTTAAGCAACAGGATTACTAATAAGGCAGTTCAGCTGCCCCATAATGGGGCCCTTTCCACCTTGATAGTCTGGAAGCTGAACATACTGTATCAATTAAGGAGGATGCTAGCCCACGGCCACCACAAATATCACTCTCTTGCTCCTTGAACAGACAGACTAAAACATCATCAACTTACTAATTAGAAGGATTTGGCTGGGGAGGCCATGAAAAATAAAGCTCAACAATCCAGTTCTAGTTTCCCTCATTCAGCACTAACTCATTACCAGCATTACCTCCCAGGGTCTCATGTGATTTTCCCTTTCCTAATGCTACTGCTCTGAATCCTCCTTTCACAACTTAAAGCACTTGGAAGAAATGCTGGGGTCTCGTGGGTGGCTGCTTAACACCCTCCCCACACTCAACACAAACTCAATTGACAGGCTTGGTTGCAGCTTCTTTTTTTGCACAACTCTGTGATACAAGCTGACAAGGAGGTACTCACCTAAATTGGGGAGTACTTACAAAGTGATCCTAGATCCTGTCAACACCCTGGCACAAGAAAGGCCATGGCTGGACATAACAGATCACACCAACAATCCTAGTGAAGAAAGCTGGGCATTAAAAAGGCTGTTCGTGAGCTACAGCTGGCCCATTGAATATTTTCAAAGACAGAAGCTTTATACACATACTTATTATTGGTTTTAAATAGTGATGGAGGAAGTGCAGACCTACTTCTGTATACTACACCTCTTGGATTACTCCTTTGTGTACTGGGATGCCTGCTAGAATGCCCAAAAATACTTGGAAATGGTTGTCCTCTACCCTCGGGGTATTGCCTGCTCTACCCTGCTCTAGGTATTGCAGATCCTCTACACAAACCTCATCACAAGTACAGAGAGCCACCCAAAGTGCCTTTTATTTGAACCTGGATTAAGAGAAAAGTCACCATTTCCCATACTCCCCAAGCTCATCTTCTAAACTGAAATACCTTCACTGCATGTTGCTTTGCATTTGAAGTCACATTACAATTTTGAAAAGAAGAAAGGCATTTGATAAACCCTTTTAGTATTTATGTTCCAAGCCCAGTCTCCAGGACACAGGGGTAGTTTGAAAAGCTTGGTTTGTGCTGACAAGTTACATTATCAGCAGCTGACCTCTAAAGAATTACAGGTATGATGCTCAGTGAGATGAAGGCTGCACAATGAAGAGCTTTGATTTCCAATAGAGTTGGCCTTTTAGAAGGGCTGAAGGAATTAAATGGATATTCAGAAGGAATCATTACAGATGCAGCACAATTTCACCACCTCCACAAAAGGAGTTCAGTACTACTAGCATCAGTGCTAATGTCCTGTTCTGGCTTAATTGCAGCTGCTGAGTTCCAAGCTGAAAGACAAAATATAGCTTACATTGCTTCTCAAGTGGTATGCCCTAAAAATGGGAGGTATCATTACATTGTACTGTGCAGTACCAGCATCCACTCAAAGAACCATCTGGTGCCTGCATAAGGCCTTACTGAAGGTGAAAAGGCAAACTGTAAGTCTACTTGCATTTACCAACCCCAGGGCACAGCCCCTGCAATTTGGAAACACAGAACTCAGTCACTACTTTTTAGCCACCTTCCAAACCCCATCTATGCAGCTCAGGATGAGAACAACACTACAGCAGTAAGAGCTCCATCCCTAAGTGTAACAGCATAAGTGGGCTTGAATCCCTCTGGTAGTGTGAAGCTCTTTGTCCAGAGGAGCTAGGAACTGCTGCATAGAGAAAATAAACTCATCTGACAGCCAATTCATCCTTTAGGATGCTGGCAATGAATCAGCAGCACATCACTTGCAAGCAGAGCCAAATAAATTCAGTGCAGGAGTTTTCATTTTTGCTCAGTGGAATACAGTTCTCAGTGTCTTGCACGGTTTTTAACTCTCATATCCTGGAAGACAGGACAAAAAAGAAAAACCCAAAGTCTGTTCCACATTGCTTTCCCACTGGTGTGGCATTAACTGCTTTGGAGCCAGGACACACCCTTTTATTAGCTAACAACAGGCTAAAGTGGCAAGGACAGAAATCTCAATCCAGCACACTTCCTGTCCAACACAAGGTAAATATTGGTTCTCCTCTACATTTCTGCCTCTGGAGACTCTAACTCCACTTCTGCTACAGAACCATACCATTTCAAGAAGAATCTGCTCCTGGTATTTTAAACTTACTGATCATTAAATCAATTAGTTGGCTGGTATTCCAGATCAGAAAAGTATAAGGTCTCTTCATCCCTGAGTTACCAGAGAGCACTAATAGCTAGGAAAACACAAGAAGACTTCACACATGCAAAAACCATGAAAAAAATCTCAAAACTATACAAGGATATCAACCGGCTAGAAGTAAGGTCTTTTAGAGTTTATCATGAAATTCAGACTAGCAAGACTCTTCATTATACTCTTCTCTCTCCTATGAAATCAGCTCATAAATGTCAGCTTGCTTCAAGCTCTCTCATAACAAAAATTAAACAGAGCTTGTCTTTGCATTTTATATCCTGAATTTCCCAAATGCTTTACAGCATTTCAAGATATACTGGGAGCAATCACTTTACTGCACTAGGATGCAGCTATTTATAGACTGAAAAGTGGCAACAAACCACCAAAAGCCAGACTGCTCGATTCATGGAAGCTGAACTCCAACTGCTCAGCACAGGATTGGGCCAAGACACCAGGATGAAAACCTGCACAAGCAGCCTTATGTTCCTGATGGCAAGCCTGCACTTTACATCTCACCATCCAGGTTTATCCAGACCCAGCACTGATTTCATTATGAAGGTGAGGCGTCATCCACCTGGTTCCAGGAACAGGCTGGGGGAGAAGACACAGAACACCTGGCACTGTAACACTAAGCAGGACATGCAGTTCTGCTCCACTCTGGCCTATCTGAGAGCATGGGCCAAAGGTACAAGACTTCATTCAGCTTGAAGCAGGTCAGGGAAGCACCTTCCCTCTGGTGGATTCACAGGCAGACACAAACAACTGCTCCAATGAAGATTTGTCTTGCTTCTGCCATGCATGTATATGTGTAGGGCCTATCAGTTTATACTAAGACCACAGAGCCAGCAGTGCAGGAGCTAATCTGGCTGAAAGCCCTCCTGCAGTGTAGGTTCAGAGGCATCTGGGGCTGTCCAGAGCTTCCTGGGAGGATTCACAGGTGGTGTTTTTTCTGTGGTTCTTCTTTGGCTGTCTACTTTGCTGATGATGGAGAAGGGAGGAAGAGGAAGTTACAGCTTCATTTATCCAGCTTTTCTAAATACAGAGCTAGGTAAACAGATTGACTAATTGAAACAACTGAATGTATTGCCCACTGCTCTGTATGGATGCTGCAAAATTAGCACAAAGCATTGGCAGAAGTTTAGGGACTGTTTAGGAGCTCTGGAACATAAAAAAACCTTGAAATAATCTGGTTTTCTAAGGGATGATGGCAAATTTTTTGGATAAAAGAAACAATAGAAGAATTTCTAGCAAGAAAGGGCCTCCAAAATAGTGTTTAGCATGAAGCCTTAGAGCTCCCTGTCAAAGAGCAAGGAATCAGAAAGGATTGGCTACATGGCATAGACATACTATGTATTTGGGCTTCACTCCCATCACCACCAACACCAACTTGGATAAAACATAGAGGAAAAGAGTAAGATTTTTGGATACATTTATCCCCTTGGCCATCATCACTGTCCCCGACACAACTGCTGTCAACATTCAGAGTTCTCACAGTCATTTGCAACTGTGAAACGCATCATTCCAAGCTCCAGAGGGGTCATTCCCAGCTCCAGAAGGGTCACCTTTTGAACAAGGTCTGCAATTGTTAAAGTCATTCACCTGAAATGGGATTTTCCAAAATTAAGAAAATAGCTCCTGGGACAAGATGACTCTGATTCACATGCGTTACCAAAGAAGTAAGGACCCTGAAGATGCACAGGGATTGTACTGTGCTAGGAACTACCATGAACAGGGTGAAAAGCTGCTTTGTGATCCAAAGAACTTCAATGTGAGACTCGAGACGAGGGGAGAAGTAAGTAGGCAGTGTTAGGGTGCTTGGCAGTGGCCTCAGCACACACACAGCCTAGCTCTTGTCGTTTTCTGTATCAAGAGCGTAGTATACTACAGTGACTTGAACCACAAAAAGACCGATCCTATCTGAAAAAGGAACAAACAGCAGCCTCCTATGCAATATCACAAGACTGAATCTGCCCCACTCTCCACTGTTTGGAGCCATCACCTTGCTGCCTGCCACAGTGCATTCAGCTCTTGTTTGGTCCATGCAGTTGGTGCTGCCAGCCTAATGTAGGAGAAACAACATAACCGTGCCAGTCTGTAGCAGATCACACCTAAGCAAGTGAGGCAGCACAAACAAGAGCAAGAAAGCAACTGAAAATGCAACGAGCAGACAGTTGGCATCAGGGGCTGATACAAGTGCAGGCTGACATCTCACACCAGAGATAAGAATGGGGAGAGGTTGAAATAGGGGAGAGGTTGAAATAGGGCCTTAAAAGAAAGGTAGGTACCTCACTTAATAAGGTGAAGAAAGGGATGCTACTGAAGAGACATGAACTGAAGGGCATGTTTAAAAGTGATGGATGACAAAAATTACTGTTGCAGCTGTTTGGGTGAGTGTGACCGGATTGCTTTACGGATGTCAGAAAGAAAAGAACTGCCATTACTCAAACATAAGATAATTGAGAGTCTGTGTGAGATCTGTATGGAGATTCATCAGCCATTCTGGAATAAATAAAATGTCAGGTCAGAGTAGGGAATGTCACATGTATTTCTGGATCAAAGGATTTAACTGGTCTGGGGGAAGGCAAGATATTGAATGTTTACATAAAGGCACTGTAAAAAAGTCTCACTGCTAACCCATGTGAGCAGTAAATGCCTTTTAAGATGCAAAATGCAGAACTGAGCCTTGGGAACCCTGAAAAGGGACCACCTGAGCACCCCTTCTTCCTCCCACCTCCACCCCTGCAACACAGAACAACAGAGAGACTGAGAAGGCAGAACTGCTCCTTCACCCACCGCCAAGCAAATGTGCTCCTTTCATTCACACAAACAGAGCAGCAGCAGTTGTCACCTTCTACTGCTGTTACCTCTGTAAAGCCAGCAGACAACTGGGATGCGACTAAGATCTACACCTTCTCAGGCATGAAGAGAAGGTAAGTCTTTAGTGTGGCACAAGCTTTCCAGTGTATCCGCTCCGTGTCTAAAGGAACAGTGCAGGCCTTCAACAGTGCACAGACAGTGTCAGGATGATCAGATCCTCTGTGAATTACTGGGAGTTGACCACAGGCATTTTGCCTCGCAGGCTTTAATTAACTCTTAGGTGGCCTCACGTATTTGTGCAGTTGTAGGTTCAAGAGTTTTTTTCACTAATAGTTTAAATAACCAGCTTATAGTTTAAATGAAACCAGTAATAATAACAAAAATTTATATAGATCAGTGTCTCTGTGTCCTGTGGTTGTGGGGATAAGTATTTATTAAGATAATGGCCATATTTGAAATTGAATTGCATTGTCACTTACTTTTAATTGGATACCAAAATACAAAAGCTACTGTGGGTAGTGAGATTATGAAGATGGTCTTTTCTGGAATCTTAAGACATATTCTGTGCTTAGGCATGAATATGTCATCTAAGAGTAGAATACAACAGGATTTAAACTCTATACAATAGCACTGAACAGCAAGTTATTTCTCAGTGCACATCACAGCCGGAGGAGGGGTCTAATTAGTGAGGTCTAATTATTCCCGGGCCTCGAGGCACCTGCATGCCACTGCAGGCTTCTAGCACTGGCCTACCACCACATGCACTGCAAGTGATGGGATCTCCTATCTTCATGCAGTAAATATAGTCCTGACTGGTACTGAGGTGTACTTGGAGGAGTGCTCTCTGCCAAGTCTAAGGGTACACCTGGACAGCACAGTGAGAAACAGTGTAGAGCATCTAAGCCAAGGTACCAGAAACACTGGTGGTAGTACAGCACAGCTTAGCAATGGCTATCTAAGGTAGGAGCTGTAACAGGCATCTAGGGTAGAATCCCCTGCAGAGATCAGGACCCAGCAAACATGGGAACTCAGGCTCAGTAGTACAATGGAGCAAAGAAGGGGAGTTCACATCTTCCCAGCATGTTGTGTTCAGACGAGGAAGCAGATTTTAAAACAAAGTAAGAAAAACAGGACAGTTGAAGATTAAAATTATGATAGGGCATAATTACAGCAGGAGTTTTGTTCCAGACTGCTGTGGTTCAATGTTTCAGACATCCCAAGAGAGCAGCAATTGCATCAAGAGATGAAGGCAATGCTGGTTCACCCAACATAACATCTGGCTGAGGACAGCACAGCACTCTCCAGTGCATCCTTCAATTTGCTGTCTTTGCTTTGAACTCATACTCCTTCGTCCACCCCAGAGCCACCAAAAATTCAGGCCAGGAATCTAAGGACAATATACTTAACTTTAAGGAGATGTAATCTTTAAAGACTTTTTTGATTTCATGGGCAAAATATCGTACTTTTATCTATTTTCATCTTAATTATATTGTCTTCAGACTGTTTATGTAGTTTATCAAAGCAAGAAATACTGTCTAAAAGAAATCAGATGTGGGACTGATACTAAGGATTAAAAGCAAAAGAGAAACATTCCAGTTAGTTGGGTATTTTTGTTTTCTTCTTTCTTTGATCTTTTATTCAACCTGAACTATTAGCTAAGGCAGTTCCAGTTCTTAGTAGCACAGTAGCTTTGAGCTAATATCTACTAGTATTGTTTATTATTTTAAAAGGTTGTGCTACAGGTTTATTGTCTAATTCCCAAAACTTTTACGAAAAGGAAAAAAGTAAGCGAGACTTAAAGACACATGCACCAGGGATCTGCAATACTTTGGGAGGGTGTTGAGCTTGTTAGAACAGCTGCCCTAGGTAAAGCCTGGGAAAAGCAGTCAGCAAACTTTTTGGACTTAACCCAAAGGCTACCAAGGAGAATGTTTCCACTGACTGTTGGGAGTTGGGTTCAGGCCCTGCACTGTGGGAGAGAATGGCAGAATGACAGAAAAAGTCTGATGACTCTAACCAAGTCCAAAGGAGCCGTACTCCAAAGGAGCTGCTGCGTTATTTAAAAGCAGTCACACAGAACACTTGATCAGATACTACTGGGGAAAAAATGGATCTCTTTTTAAACTTAGCAGCAAGATTTTCACCATCCTGATGACAGGAAAGCCTAAGGGAGCATAGCAGGAAACACACTGCAGAAGCAACTGGGAGGAAAACACTGCTAACCAGCCAGTTCAGCCCATCAGGAAATGTTTACTCTTTTTTATTTTTCCATGTCAGAATGCTGGAGGCTTCAAACTATGTTCTCTGAGAGAGCACAAATGGACACAGGAGACAAAAGTCCCAGCATCGATGCCCCGGGCGTACAGACATTGCCATTGAGTGGCGAGGACTTGGGGACCAGCCCAGGACTGCCTTCTGCTAAAGTCATGCTCTGCTCCACAGTCACCCTCTGAAAAGATGTGACAAACCCAAATGTAACTTATATTAGTAACACCACTCTACTGTGTCTGGCTTGGGAAACTGGCACACAGAGCAGTCAGGAAAGCACACGAAATATTTGAATGCAGGAGCTGGATCTGCTGTAGCAACTCCAATGGCTGAGGACAGACTGTGATTTAAGCCATAGCCACAGACATATTCGAATTCTTGCATTTTCTCATTTCTAGGAGATGAAGTCAAAGAGCTTACCACAAGAGAGGACATATGATGTAAACTGGATGGTGAGTGCCAGAACTACGCTGGGGTTTTTTTCTCACTGTGCTCCACACATATCCAAAGCTTTTCCATTTATAGGAAAGGCCATTGGTATAAAAGGTGCATTCTTCATTAGACCAGAGGAGGCATCATTCTGGGTATGAAAACATTAGCACTGTCACCAAAGTTCAGTTATGGAATGGGAGAAAAAACTCCCATGTTTTCCCTCACTAAGAGGAGCTTTCAGATGGGCAGAGAACTGAAAGAGATAAGAAAAATCATGTATTTTCATCAAGGAAAATTAACATACCTCTGAGTTTACGGTGTGTTAGCAATTTCTAATAAAAAGTGCTATATAGCCTTTTTTTTTTAATTAAAAAAAAATCAAACAGCTTTAGGCTGGAAAAAAGAGGATTCAAATAATTCTTATTTGCCATGACAAATATCCCAAGTTACTATGCATTAATGCAAGTATCTTAAAAAAGAGCAAACATAGAAGAGTAAAATCAGAGCAGAACCAAAGTTAACATTAAATTTTTACAGGCAACTTTACATTATTTGTTAGTATTTTCCCTTCCTTACTGTAGCTCCATTTCAACCCTAACCATATTTCCATATACTTCTTAAATTGTGAGTGTTCTCAACTGATGGCTGCAAATTCCCCATTTTTAGAAAAGTGAGTTTCAGGACAGCTTGACAATTTGGGCTTTTTTCGGCTCCACAGAAAATGATCTGTTTACAGTAAAGGTGAATATAATAAAAATATTTTGTTAAAAGTTGCAGAATTTTTGTTCTAGCGGTAGAATTGTGATGTCTTTTGGGAACTGTAGTTCAGATGCTTCAAGCTCCCACTTTCTTCCACTCTGCAGGAACTTGTTTAAAGGCACTGCCAACAACAAGCTACCCAGTAGGATGGTACTTTACAGAGGTCTAATGGGTGCACATCATGAGAGATGCAATTCCCCTAGGAAACCACCTCAGATACAATTGAGGAATTGCTGATCAATCCTCTCCACACCAGCATTCCCCAAAGCATCATCAAGGAACAGGGCACACACACAGTGCTGCCAGTTTTGCCATCACTCATGCAGCTCCTGAATGTAGTGTCAGCAGGCTGTCTCTAGGAGGACAGTCACTGGGAAGTGAACATGCCACCTCACAAGACGGTGGTTTGCTGAAAGAGGAGGGCAGAGAGCAAGGGTAGGGTTTAAATTTCAATTCACCTGTAGGGAGATGGATGACAAATAGTTGAGGTGACCAATTTGAATAGGGTCAGGCAAAGACTAATTATTATTTGCCTCTGCGACTATTTAAAGAGAAGAGGTGATGAAAATTGCAAGATGATAACTGCCTCTGACTCGTTCTGGAACAGGAGGAGGAAAAAGGGGAGATGGGCTCTAGTTTTGTGTTTTCTTGCAAGAGGGAAATTGCAAAAATAGCTGAGTGAAGAGTGTTGTGTTACAAGTGTTAAACTCAGTCTGTCAGTGATGGCAATAGGCTTTGGTCCAGCAGCAACTGGAGAGAATGACCATATGAAAAATCTTGATTATATATGAACATAAATATAGAATTTTCCATTTCTCTTCCTTCTGCCTGGAAGCATATGGCATCTATTCCCAAAAGTTTCAAATAGCAGACACTGAAATGTCTGCTAAAAAATGAAATCTTTTCCACCTAAAAAAGTTTGTATTTTAGCCTTGAACATGATGAAATCCTGCAATACAAGATATATTATCAGGTGATATGTAAATCAAATTAATTTTTAACCAACCTGTCTGTCAAACAGAGCACAGGAGCTCACTGTGAGTCCAGCTGTTTTTACATTTACAACATTCATGACCACAGGTGCAGTCAGTCCTTAGGGAGGTACCCTACAGGATGCACAAGCTACTCGTGGAGGTGTGCATTTGCACAGGTTACCACAGGTCTCTGTAAAGCACTTCCTATGCAAAGCTGTGCTACATTCTGATGAGCAGCTCAAGCTCACTCCACTACTGCTACTAGTTCAGGTTTCCTTTTGGCACTGGGCTCTACTGAAACTGCTCAGAGACCACAAACCATACTTTAATAAACAGAACACATACACACAAAATAGAAGTGTCGCCACAACTAAAACTCAGCCATCCTTCTGCTCTTTCCACCTCCCACACTGAGCTTCAAACTTGCATTTAGAAAAAGCCAAAGTAACCAGCTCTGTTCAAAGCATTAAAACAGCTGGAACACAGACACATCAGCAATTCCAGCCTTTGTACATAGCCACTGGTAACGTCTGCATAAACTCATTATAAGGGTTTTTACATTTGCTTCCATTTCTAGGCTGTGCAAAGTGGGAAGAAGCCACGATAAGAAGCAGTATTAGAGAACCCTAAAAGCTGGAAGTGCTGTGCTCCAACACCTCAGCCCCAAGAAGACATCCCTCCACTCTGCTCAACAGCTGAGATGGCTAATAGTTAAGGAGGCCAAAGGAAGGACATAGAGATGGTTGCCAGGCATACCCTCTGATCAGAGTTCCCCAGAAACAAACAGCTTGAGTACCCCCCTCGTTATGCACCAGAGAGCTTCACTGTAAACACACCCTCTACTGAGGCACAGAGCAGTAATATAAACCAGATGCTGTAGGGAATTTTTTCCCCCTTTGTCTGCACTAAATTAAAATACTGAGCTCTTCCTTTGCCAGTTTATTCTTAAAGGGCTTGTGTGCTGCTCTTCGTCTCTAACCCATTTGCTAGAATTTAACAGAGACCTCAGTAACCCTCCACACACTTCAACCACGAGAAATACGTGTTCTTCACAAAATCTTGAAGGCTGAGACCTGGCTTTCCAACTACTGGGCCAGGAGCCCCCACAGCTCCTCTGCCTTTTCACCTGAGAACAAATGGAATCTTGCAGGTGAAATCACAGCCTTGGAAAAGCTTCCTCCTCCTCGAGATAAACTGTACTTCAGGCCTTTATCTACTGAAGAGTGATGTGGTAGAATCAACACAGGAGCTTAATTCTCACTTACATGAAGTGTTTTGTACTTGCTTTCAAAAACTGCCAGACCCCATGAACACAAAGAAAGCCCCACAAAGAAGCTAATTTAACTGCAGTGCCAAGGGCAATCCACCAGCCTTCTAGCCAGGTGACCAAAATGGGTATCCACCCCCAGGCCTTGCCTCCTAGGCAAAGAAATGGAAACCCATGAGTTCAGAATATACTGTCTCATGGCAAAAGGCAGCAGAGGACAACACCCAAAGAGCAGTGCCCCTCCAGACAATGGGCTCCATCTGTACTACCACCATGGCACTCCCATGAGCTGGCTACCAAAGTACAGTTTAAGTGGCTGCACCTGCCACAGGTATGAAGTCAACACCACCTTCCTAGTGAAGCCTTTAAGTGAGCATGGTTACCCATTAAAATGGAATCAAGTTGAAATATCACGGAAGCAGCATCCCTGGCTCCTCTTCCCTTTGCTGGGCTATCAAAACCCACAGCTGCCTCATCTGTAGGGCCTTTTTTCCAGGAAGCTGCCTTAGCCACTGACCACCACTAAACACTGGCTATCCTTGGCAACTCCAACAAATCACTAGTAACAAAACAGACAACGTGCCAGTCTTGAAAGATGCAAAATAATGCTAGTGCACATTTTCTGACATACTGTTGTATTCAATTCCTGATTGCTTTCAGCTCTTCTTGAAAAGTAACGCCTCATGCCCAAGTCAAATATTAACCTATTTATTCTTTGATAACATGCCATTCAGGAAGCAGCAATACTGATGAATTTTGGTTCCCTACACTGCCCCAGCATGCTCATGCCTAGGTAAGGAACAAACCTATTTGGGTCATCCCATCCTGCCACACCTCTAGAAACAAGATGCAGTTTTTACCTTTCCTCTTTGTTGCCCAGCTTTTGACTTATTTGCCCCACTGACATAACTGACTTTTTACAGGGAAATAGCCCTTCTGGAATATAAACTAGCTAGAGAATGTAAAATGAAAGGATAAAATGGCCAGTCTCCATCGTGGAGAGAACTAAGCAGAAGGTTACTATCTTATCTTAAAATCTTATACAAGCACAAATATCACCTGATGTAATTACCTGTAATAGAGAAAAAGAAGATGACCAGTAAGGTGTAAACATATTTTGGTTTGTTAAAGCCTAGCTGTGAAGAATTAGATTTAATCAAAGACAGGTGAGCAACATAACGACAACAAAAGTCTCAGGTGACAATTCCTCAAGGATTTAGCTGTATTGGAACTACACAACCATCTTACTGGATCCTAAATTAATTCAAAATAAACTGGGACAAAAGAGGAAAGAGCCACAAACTTATCCCCTTAACAAACAGCAATACCCAACACATGAGACTGCAAGTACAGGTGAGGAGAGAATAGTTTGAACAAGAACTATGGACATCACAGTGAGAGCACTCTAGTCATGCTGAGCTTGCATGCAGAGCACAGGGAGGTCCTGAACCTGCTCGAGATAGCAGGAACAAAACATTTTTGTAAGCAAACTCCTTAAATCATTTGAGATATTCAATATACTTCTGTTTTACAGTTCACTAGGAAAGAGCAGGATAGAATTATGCAGCAATTGTTCCATACATTTACAGCAGATTTTATGTAGAGTTTGACTTAAGTGAAGGTCAGATCAATACTCTGTGGCTTACAGTTAGTTTGCTTAGTTCTTTTAAGGCAATACAAAGGAAAGCTCTCCTTTCCTGCCCCTCCCTTGCCACTCTTGGAAAAGACATTGTCAAGGTACAGAAATAATTGTGGAAACCTAGACTTTCTGTGGACATTATGGTTGCATATTAACTACCAGTGACAATAGCAGCTCTGAGGCCAGCATGGAGAGGTGCCCTTCTCTCATACACAAAAGTGAAACGATTCAAATGATGGGGTACTTTTTTAGCTTGTGTATTGCAGGTTTTGAAACAGTCTTACAAAGACATAAATTTTGGGTGGGTATCAGAACCAGGCTGCTTCAAAAAGTAGTGCTTCAGCACCTCCCACAAAGAGGGCATCAAAACCAATGTGAACCATCACAACACATTATTTGCCTAGACTGAGAATGCATGAAATCATATCTCTAAACCATACCCTTCTCAGATTTTTTTTTTCTTTCTAGTAAGCTCTTATCTCATCTGAAACGTATGCTCTTTTAGCTGCAAGGTCCCCAGCCAGCATATGCTGCCTTTGAAACTCTCAGATGTGGCTCCTGACCACAGGAAGCCATTTGCAGTCTGGCTTGTCAGGAAGAACAAAGTACAAGGACGCCCGCTGCTTTATACTTGCAAATGGGTAGCTGGAACCACTACTTTCACCTAGGACAATGGGCACACCTTGTTTTCTGTGAGGCACAGAATCAGAGAATAGTTCGGCTTGGAACGGAACCTTTAATCTAGTCCACCCTCACTGCAATGAGTAGGGACATCCTCAACTACATCAGGTTGCTCAGAGTCCCATCCAATCTGACTTTAAATGTTTCCAGGTGAATGTTTCCATCCAACACCTCTGTGAGCAACCTGTTCCAGTGTTTTACCACCTTCACTGTAAAAACCTTCTTTCTTATATCTAATTTAAACCAACCCTCTTGCCTGCACTGCAAAGGCCCTGGAAGCTACACAGGGTGCCTGCTTACACACCTCCATTCACTTGTTAACACTCCATTTGCTTTTCACCAGCTGCGTATTTTCCTTTGGAAAAGCAGGTGCATCCAAGTAGCACTTTTGATTTTTTAGAACAGTCTTTTTTATTAATTGCAAGGAAAAGAGTCAGCAACAACAGCACAGGCTTCTCCAGAGTCTGCCAGCAGCACCTGCCTCCTCAGTAGCTTCAGAGAATCCCCAGGGCCTGTTTCACACTATGCTCATCAGCATGGTGATAAAGGAGACACAGGAGGGATCAACTACAGCACTACTTCTGTAACAGAGCAACACATACCCCTTACTACAATGACTGAAACCCCACAGGTACAGCAGGGAATGAAGTTGGTGATGCTCCCACTTCTGATGCGAAGGATAAACATGAGGTCTCTGCTCAGGGAAAGGCAAATTATTGACACAAGACATTTCATTTGAGAGTTGGATGAGGCAGCAGGGATTCTGCCTTTATTTGTAAGCTTGCAAGAAAGAGTATTCCTGATAAGAGGACACAAAACCACATGGGGCAGACAGAATGACATAACTCCAAGTTCAAAGCACAGCAAGTGGTGGACCAGTGCTTATACCAGATCTGCTGAGACCCATCATAGTGATGGGTCCTCTCTGGTATCCTTCCATCAGAAGGGACAGAACTGGCAGAAATATCCTGGCCTCAGGCGGGAAGCAAATTTCAGAATGAGATAACACCTTGCTGAGAACAGTTTCCTGCATGGCCTGATTCAAACATGGAAGCTCTCATATTGGTGAGCTCCTGCTTGAGCTGTGTTATCACCCAAGAAAAACAGCATTTCCCCCTGCCACATGATATACATTTCAGACAGGCAAAGAAGAAAAGGCAGGTACTGAGGAGAGCATGCTCTGGTTCCAACTGAGCACTGTAAAACCTCACTGCAACAGCAGGATACTGCGAAAAACAAAACCTCTACTTAAAGACTGGGCAAGCAGTCTGGGCAGACTACTACTAAGCTGTACCTTGACTCTTCCTTACATAACTTTTTAATCTACTTTTTTTTGCATAGAATTTAATAATCAAGTAAAAACTAGTCCGTAAGACACGTGCCAAGCACCCTCTCACATATAACCCAGTAGAAAGGCTCCCGCATACTCTGAGGCACATCACATGGGCCAGTTCAAGGTAGGTTTCTTTTGCCTTTCATCATTTCTCCCATGAATAAGTAACACCTAATGAAAGTGCTCTTACCCTGACAGAATTTGTATCCTGATACCCAACTGCTACTCATATGCCTTGGCTAAGACAGCCTCTTGTTAAGATACAGCAGTAAGGGCAGGAGACATGTGAATACAGGCTCTGCTTAACATAAATGCTTAAAGCAGTTGTTTAGCTTAATACAGATTTCTTATTTCAGAATTTATGCCCTAAGATTGCTGGATTAGCCCTCTTCATGGAGACTTCAAGCAGTGTTCTCTATAATATGTGTATACCTATACATGACAAAATTAAAGCCTACTTCACTGTAGATTCACCTTCCAGCTCTGCTGCCAGTACTACTGAACAAGGACTTTTGCAGACAGCATATGGTGTCACTCATCATTCTGCCCTGTCTTGCTCTGTACTGAAGAGTGGACACACCAGTACCACATTCACACTCGTGCTTACATCACCATCAACCTTGGTGTAATCCCACAGAAGGGAAAATCTCAAACACAGTATTGGTTATAGTCCTCTCAGGCACACCATATTTTAGGGGAAAAGGTATGGTTTCATGATGCAGAAAGACTAAGCCAACCAGCTTTCCCCAGTTACCAGTTATGGTTGGATGGCCACTCAAATTCTTCACTGCTGCCCAAGGATTGGTAGTAGAAGTTACCACCACATCAAGCTTTTTGACCCTGCTGCCTTGTATTGGTAAACTGCCTGCAAATATGTACTATACACAGAAAGGCAGGCTAGCAAGAGCACTGGCACACCTAAGGGATTAGACCAAACTTGCTTTGATGCCTGTTCATAAACGCTCACATCCTTACATGTTTGTGTAAGAAAATGCCAAATCACTTAGTCACAGATAACACGTCAGAGTACAGCTCATCTCTCACAAAGAGTGCCTCCCATACTCACCATTCCTAATTTTGCTGTTGCCTGACTATTTTCCTTTGCAACAGTTGCTAAGCAAAACATTTGCAGTTCAGCTTAGTATCACAACTGACAGGATAACTGTCCTAATGGTTACACATAAAAAAATGCATGGCTGTTCAGTCTGGTTCAAACCACTGACAAGAAATAGATAACTCAAATGGAGGACATGCAGTTCATGTGCAGTCCTGATCACTGCCATCATGTTTGCTGTCTGTTTTCTCAAATAAAGAATCATCTGAGTGAGGCAAGGTACATGCAGGTAACAGACAGCAGTTTAAGTTACCATGTGGAAGTCAAATTACCTTGGTACAGTCAAGGAACATTTACTGTCACTTGTTTCAGAAGACCTAAAAATCTGATTTCAGAAATGTCCATACAAGGTCTGTCAATATCTACTGAAAATAGGTATCTTGCTAGCACCCCAAGATATCTACCACAGGTCTTCTAATTAGAGGAAGTTCAGAGTATTTCTGGAAGTTCAAGTAGCTTTCTCTTTCTCTTACAATAGTGCAGTTCAGTGTTAAGACCAAAATAAAAAAGAGAATTCAAGATAGACTCAATGTGCTATATTTTTAATATCTGAGGCTAAGAAACTGTACCATACATTAGCAGTCACTGCCAACACTCAATAGAATAGAAAGCAGGAATTCATCTCCTTTCCTCCTGAAGTACAAAGTCACTGAGGCTGAGAAAAAAAAAAGGAGGGTCCTTCTTGATATCACTAGCAGATATATGGACAGGTTTATTTCAAGCTTGTGCTTAGATCAGAAAACCCCTCCTAATTCCCTTCAGCCTATGAGTTTCCTAAGCAGGTAGACCCCAATAACAAACAGGACAGCCAAGAGAAATTCTTTTTCCATTAGCATTGGCTTCATCACAGAGAAGGGGGGAAAAAGGTACACCTCTTCATCCTTCCTCTCCCACGTTTAATGTGTGTAAACTTTATCCATGGATGATGGTGGGACTTTTCAGACAAGACAGAAAGAAGGGGGATGGGAAAAGACCTTTAGAAGCATGGGGAAAGACAGACTTCTGCAGTCTGTCTTCAGAAATGGCAGCAATGCAGGTTGCTGCCAAGTATTGAAGCTCTAAGGAGGACAAAGCAGGTCTTTACAAATGAACTACTACAGTGGAGAAGGAAAAAGCCACATGTTGTGTACATGTATGGGCAGAGATGAGTTTGTTAGGAGAGGAAGAAACAGAAAGAACTGCCTTGTGCAGAAGGAGTAGTAAAAAGGTGAACCACAACCTGCCTTGAGCCTCATGGAAGTTTGATACAGTAATGCCCATGCTGATAGAAAGAATAAAGTATAGACTGTGCTGTGAAATTACACCTTTCCTCTTATCCAAAACCACACCTCAAAAACTAATGTGAACTTTATACTTAGTTCTCCATCACCACAGCTTGTACTCAGCACTGAACAATACCCATCCAAGCGCTAAAGCCAAGAGGCACAGTCTCACTTCCCTGACTGTCACTGTCAAGCCAGTGCTCTAATCTCAGACCATGGTAAGGCAAGAACCTCCTTTGGCAGAGATCAAGTTATTATGGTGTAAGTCAATTCCTGGCAAAATTCCCCTGGCTTCAAGCTTAGACTAAGATGAATGTCGTTCAGTCCAATCCAGTCTTTGTCATAAAACTGTTTTCTGCTCCTGCCATAGCTCCCTTTGAAGGCTGCAGGGAGAACCACGTCTCTGCAAGAGAAATCATGTCAGATTGCATAGCTTCAGAGGAATACAAACATGACACACATTGTTTCAGGGTCTCTGGTTAAGTGCTAATCATCTGGATTTGGATGCCAGTCCCGATTATGAGAAATATGTAGTAAACAGAATCGTGCCATGTGATAGGAGGGCTTAACCCTCTTCCTGCTGGCAGCTGCACGTCAGCACAAAGCTGCAGTGGCAACAGCAAAACAGGTTCCACAAACCGACCGGCCTTTTGTCCTCAGTTTGGTGCTTGCTGCTGTCTCCTCTGAAGAGCCACATCCACACAACAGAAGGACGTATGCAATTCTGACCATCATCAGCCCCCTGGAAGACTGCTGTTTGGTGATCTCCCCTGCTCTGACCCAAGCATAGGGCTGGGCAATACTACGTGCAGCTTCACAGGGAAAAGGGTATGGGTAATTAAGATCCCGCAGTGAGAGGCTCAAGCTGGTCTTGTCTGTGGGCCAGGAAGAAATAATCCCACTCCCAACATGCTGAATAAGCAGTGGGTGGGCTTGAAGGGCAAGGGCATAGTTGTCCCAACCCTTTCCTCAGCAAGCAATCAGGCGATTGTTACACACTACTAGGTACTGGCCATCACCCAGGGACACCACGGCTGCTACACAAGCATCCGCACCCAGCACAGGGCATCGCTCGCTGCGCTCCCGCTCCAACTGCTGCCACACGTCACAGTTATGGCCACACCAGCACCCACCACAGGCTGGGAAGAGAAAGCGACCTGAACCAGCAGGCTTAGAAGACACTGAGTAAAGAATTTCAGTCCTCTGCTCCCATGGAATTCTCTTCCCTTCCATGGGACCACACAGCCTATTATCACGGCATGCAGGACCTAACCTTTGCAAGACTCTTACTTCCTCTTACGCAGTCAGATGGCCACATAGCATTGTGCTTGTAAAGGAAATATTTTCTTCCTGCAGAAATCAGACAATCCAACTCAGAAAGTACAGTTTTCAGAGATGAAATTCAACTTGATACTTAACAGGCCTAGCTACACTTACTAGTGGCCCAGGACCTCCTCACATCCTACCTCCTACATCCTATGCAGCATACTGGTACTGCCAGAGGAAGTTAGTCATTTCCACATTAGACAGCCTCCCATGCCATGAGCCAGCCAGCTCATTTTTGCACACAGGTAAGGTATTGTTAAGTGAATTAGAATTTATTTCTTCCCTTCTCAGCTGCCAAAACTGCTAATCCATTTACACTACTTAGCAGGCTACTCTAGCACATTTTTTTCCCTTATTTCCTGATGCTTAAGAACCCAACCCTGATAATTTAGAGCCTGTCTCCAGCTCCCTGTGTGGTTTCTCTGTGTTTAGGACTGCTTTAGGCTGAGGTCTACCCAGGAAAACTCAGAACAGAGCCCTGACATGTTCATGCTGCTGACTTTGAACTACATTTGAAGCAACAGTTAGCAGAATGATAGATGTTCATATGAACAGTGACAGGGTAGCAAAAGTAGATCAGATCAGAGCACTATGCATTGGATAGGGGATTAAGAGCCAGGCACCCATCAGTGGAGCCATTACAGCAAAGCATCTCCCTGCTGACAGGGAATTCCCACTGTAGCAGCAACCAGCCCTGTTGTATTAACCCAAAAGGGAAGCACCAGCTCCCAGGCATGAGGGGCCAATCCACAACACAATCCGGGGTTCCCCAAGCTCCCTACAGCCACCTGACCCCTCTTCAAGGACGGGGGATCAGACTACTGGTACCTGTTCATGGAAGAAGTCTGGCATTCTACAAAGCAGCATGGCAAAGTCTTCAGATTTTGAGCTTTCAGACTTGGAGGGCTGAAGACTGCACTTGCTGAGCAGCTTTGTTGCCTCAAAGCTTCAACAACTGGGTTCATGAGAGCTGCACTGAGCTCTGGCAATGTCTGCAGCCCTAACAGGAGGCAGTTATTGTTCCTGCATAGGAACAGCAGCAGCTTCTTCCCCAGCTCAGCTCCTGCTGTGCAGCAGTTCTCTGACCAGCCACCAAGCACTCGCTTCCAGAAGGCAGGAGACTGCATTGGACTTGAAAGTGAGACAGATGCCAAATCCCAGTCCAGGGCCAGTGCTTGGGGAACCAGGCAATGTGATATTCAGAACACAGATGTGCTGGTATTTATTTCCACAGCAAAACCAGTCAAGATTGTTTTTTTCTTAGACTCTCTCCAGCTCTTTCCCATTCTCCTGCTGCTCCTTCACTGTGGAGAGCTATCTAGGTTTAACCCTTCTTCCTCTTATTGTTTTGGTAAATTAATTTTAACACCAATTAAGATTTTTCATCTGGCTCACAGTTCATATCCACAAGTAGTAAATGTGGGAGCAATGTAGAAGCTGTGCCTTGCAAGGGAGGGAACAAACAGCTATTTCTCAGGCAGCTACGGCTAGTTCAGCCCACTTACTCTGTCAAGCAGTAAGCACAGTCTCACTGCTTCCAACATGACTTACTTGTGTCAGGCAGATTTCCATTGCCTTCTTCAAAACCCTTCCTCAATCTCAGATATTTTGCATAGCCAGAGGCAGTCAGGTTTTAAGCTGCATTCCTACCAATGGAGAGTTGGCCAGACGCTTTACTCTTTTCACATGCAAACTAGAACTATCACCTGGTACAAGCGGCAAAAATTCAAGGAATTTGGGCAAGGCTTAAATAAAGTGGGAAAGCATTGCTTTGCTTTCCAACATCTCCATTTGCTGCAGCTCCAAAGGGATTGGTTTCATGGCTGACATTGACCACTTTATTGACAAGCCACCATTAAAGTGGGCAGTCCCACTCTGAACTTACCCTTCACTTCCCCCACTCTGCTACCTCCTTCTCTTTACTTTAATCCCAGCAGCCATCAACTCTGATCTGGCTGAAAACTCACTTTTCCACAGCACATGCAGGCACTGATCATGAGTGTGTCCAACTGAGAAAAAGTGACAGACAAGCAGAGTCAGACTGGACTAAAGACTGTGAAACTGCATCTGGAGTGAGTCTTGTCCCAAGTAAATGGATGAAGGGAGAACATTCAGCACTTGCATATGCCAAAGTTAAATAAATTAGGTGCGAAACAAGATTTTGGCGGGTATTTGGAATCATCAGGGACTGTAAATTTGAACATACTTTATGTCACCCTCCGGCAAACTCTCTAGAATTTACTTTACAGAGAGCAATTACACAATACATTTATTCACTCCTTTTATAAGGCTGCAGAAGTAGCAAAGTTTACAAGCCAAAAAGCAGATAAGCACTATATAAACTACATTAAGAGCTCTGGAGTGCATTATCCCCAATATACATATGTGAAATATTTTACCCACTAATATCTTCGGGAAAGCAAAGCAAGCAGCAAACAGGGGGTAAATTAGATCCCAGTCAGTTTGACAGAAACAAGTATGTCTAGCTAATACTTTTATTCTATTCTCTTCTACTAAGATCAGAAGGGTGGTGGTTGTTCTGGGCACCCTTAAAAAAATCGTGTTAAGAGTTCACATGAGAAGAGGTCATAGGAGAACATGACCTACCAAGCCACCACACAGGAAGGTCAGACCGGAACAGAAATCCAAGTGAGCTTTGCAGATGCCTCACTCTTCGTGACAGCAAGAGGACAATACTCATTCCCAGAGGCATGCTTACCCAAAGGAAACCTCTTATTGTGTACTTGTGTACAGTGCTCCAGCACTGATGAAGAACTTTGCTCTTTGCCTAGAGAGCTGCTCCTTTGGATGGGCTGTGCTCCCTGAATACACACCTTCAATTCCCACAGCCTGACTGTGCCCAGTACAAACACTCGTCTACCTCAAGCCTTCCTGCTGCTGCCCCACTCAGAAGCAGAGCAATGCTTGCTCAGGGGCTGCTGGAGCCCACTACCAGTGTGGGGACTTCCAAATAATCTCTGAGGGACAGTGACACCACCAAAATAGTCTCCACATGACAGACATAAAGGTAATTATTAAGATCTTACTAACAAAAAGTTTTAAAATCTCTCCAGCAGCACATCATTTGTTAATGTATCAGACCATGAAAGCCAGCAACTCACCTAAGCAGAACAGCAATCTTCAATCCAAAGCACATGAGATCACTGAACACAATGGCAGAATAAGATGGGAACACATTTCCCTCCAAGCATCTGTTAATGAAGGTGAGGCAAGAAAAGAAAGGGAGAAGGAGGTAGAATTTGGGATAGGGGTATATAGGTAGAAAAAGATATCAAGGAGTACTATAATATTGCTTTAAACTCAAAGCAAAACTTAACAAAAAATAGTATGCTGTGATTTTACTCTCTAGTTACACCCACATCAGAAACACACTACCAAACATTGCTGTACTAAGCTAGCAGACTTGAAAGAGTGTGGAGAAAGGGATATATAATTGCAAATTTGTAGCGATATACTGAAAGCAAACATCTGAAGCTAAACATCACAGAAATACAGAGGAACCACTTTGAAGTGGTACATCACAAGACCTGGTCCCGAAGAGACACGCTTGGGAGCACTTAATCAGGGTGTGCTGACAGTGGCTGTGCCAGTACCTAAAACCAACACCAAGCCAAACACGTGGTGGTAGTGCAGAAGAACGTGGACTTGAAAATCAGTTCTTTGAATCAAGTGCATTACATGCAAGTATCACAGGCTGTACTGAACAGGATATACTGAAATCAGCAAAAGAGGTCTTAACGTAACATGTAAAAGCAAGAAAAAATAAGGTCAATTTAAAATCAGTTACCATCTTTTCAGTGCTTGTCGCCTTGCATCATCTGGGAACCACGCCCACAGATCAGAGTTCTGTGATGCCGGCAGGAGTACCAACACAGCAGAAACAAGGTCCTTTTCCCCAACTACCCTGCAGGACACAAGCCCAGCAAGAGAGTGCAGGAAAATGCAGGCAGTTGCACAGGCAGGGTGCAAGGCAACAGGCAGACTCTGCTCAGGCCAGCAGGCAGAGATCTTGGCACACCACAGTTGCCCACCATGTAGATCTCTGGCCACGGGCACTCTAGGACATGCTCCTCACCTGACTGACCACTCTAACCTATATAGCAACAAGTATATATATAAATTTTCAACC
The DNA here is from genome assembly GCA_013400775.1 of Chaetops frenatus. NCBI lineage: Eukaryota > Metazoa > Chordata > Aves > Passeriformes > Picathartidae > Chaetops > Chaetops frenatus. The sequence continues at coordinate 443,708 of VZTR01032803.1, forward strand.
TCTCACACAGCTCTAGGACAAGTTAAATATATAGACAGCAGCACTGGAGGTTGATATGAACAGGGTCCAAAGGGGTAAGAACATCTCTTCCCTCCTATGCTAAATCCAGAGCACATGGAAGAAATTAATTCTCATCAGAAGTTGTTCTTTTCCATTTCACGTGCCAGGGGCCACGGTGCAGACCTGCCTCTATTGCCCAGCACCACAAAGGAATAAAGCCTGGAGACACTGCACAATAATTGCTCAAGAGCAAAATGAAAACCTTGCAAGGGGAGTGGGTTTTTGGTGGATGGGTTTTGCGTTACTTTAGGGGGGTTTTTTGAGAGTGGTGGTAGTAGTCGTGTTTGTTTGGTTTGGATTTTGTTGTTGGTGGTGTTTTTTTAAAAACCTCCTCCTTAGGCCAGAAAGACTTTTCATTTTTCTGATCCCATCACAGGCCAAATATTGCCAACAAATACCCTCCTCAGCTGCCGAGTGCAGCATGCCTGCCAAGTCATGGCTGGCAGCTGGGCAACGATGTATTTTACCACCGCACAGCCTTTGCTTGCTGTACTTGCTTGTAGTCACCCACCCTCACTCCTCCTCATCCAGCAGGGCCCTCCATTTCAAATGCGGCCCACACTTGATTCTCACCATGGCCCGCCTCCTCCCCAAGAAGGAAGAGCTCAAGTTACAACAGGCTTCATCTCAGGAGGTAAACATGAGGAAACAGAACAAAGGCCAGAGACAGGCGTGCTGACGCTGCCCTCCTGTTGGAGTATAAAGCTGAAGCCTTGAGGACAGCTGTCTCATTGCTCCCAAGAGAAGTGGCTGGAGAATGCAGCGAGGGATGCGTCTGCCTGGAAACCCTGCAGGAATGAATTTGCAGGGCCAGACGCTCAAGCTCCTTGGCCTTGCCTATGAAGTTACTGCTTTGGCAGGTGGAGGGAGAGCACAGGCACCGCACATAGGGACAAGAGGGTACCCTGACAGCAAGAAGACATTGAGCCTGCAAAAGTGATTTTCTACCTTGTATAAACCAAACCTTAAGTACTGATACATCACACCTTCAATGCCACCACCTGCCCTGAAAGTTCCACCCAACGCCACCACATTCCACTGCAGCTTGCAAAAAGAAGGCTCCTTTTTGACAGCAGATCACCACCCTAAGCTAGGCACACCGGCTCAAATCCATGGAGCTCCAAGGCATTGTCCTGCTGTGGAAAGGCCACCACGGTGCCCGCTGGGGCTTGGCACAAGACACAGTGTGACAGCTGTGCCAGGCTTGCCCTGCGTCCTCTGGGCCATCAGCGGTAACTACCTCTCACAGGACTGCAGGCAGAAGTTGTTCCAAGCTCTGCAATCACAGGATATTCTGCTTCAAGTGCTTTAGTTACTGTAAGCAGTTCACTAATTACAGTAGTAATGATTGGATTATGGCCAGTTAACAGCTTTAAAGAAACAAGCCCTTATAGGAGGGGGAGGGAAATACTCCTGTGGGTTTAGGATAGAAACAGATTTCAGCAGTCCACCCTGTAGGAGGCTGCTAGTAGCTGGCTGGGTCAGGCTGTTTGCAACCCACTGCAACACCAAGGAGCTGTGTAATGAGTCACTCAATGATACGTTGGCACATGCAAATTATCAGTGTTGGAGGAGGTGTCTTGGCAGGAACAGAAGGTCTTCTGTTAATGTGCTGATCCCATGTGCTCCAACACCTCTCCAGGACTAGGCCCAAAAAACACGATGCTGGCAGGTGTGTGCATGCTAAGTTACTGACATGGTATCATGCCCGAGATGCTTCGTTTCTGCATGCAAGTTGTTAATACAGGCCTTTAAGAAAGTCTTAAGAGAGGCCTGCTAGCTTGAACCAAACAGCTGAAGGCAACCACCCACACTACCAAAAGCCAAAGGCACTCACCAAAAACAGCAGAAATTTCCTTTCACTAGCAATTGTTGCCAGCATTGGGAGGACCAGAAATCCATCCAAGTAATGGGCAGGGAGGCTCCCTCCACATCTGGCACATATAACTCCTCACTCTTTCAGAGAGTCTGACTACAGCGCAGCCTGCAAAAAGCACCTGGACCAATGGATCCCTGCAAGAAGTCCTATCCCAATGGAGACTGCAACAAGAAGGACTGCCAGCTTGGGAAGACGAAGTTTTTTTGTGGCCATGCCTTTCCTGAGAAAGGTAAGAAGACTCCCAGATATGAGGAAGCCAAGATTACCAGGTACACAGCCTCCCCACCTTGAAGGGCACCTTCCATGGAAGAGGAAAGCAATATCCTACTTTACAGAAGAAATCCCCAGTGTGTTGAAACCACAACAAAGGCAACAATACTCATTCACAGGTCACTACCTGATGGTACTGCCAGCAGTATGTCATGGCCCTGTGGGTCAGCTAGCTCTGCCTAACCAAAAAAAGCCAATCCCTTGCACCACCAGCAGCCACTTTTACATTTCTACTTGCCCTAGGAAAAGCAGGTCTCTACACCTCTTGCTAGCCCTCGCCCACAACAGCCAGCCCTCGGTGGTAACACACCACCAATATGCCCCCTGCACAANGTCTCCTTGTTCTCTTTTCCCTTCAGAGGTCTTCAGCTAAGGACTGGCAGAAACTGAGCTTGGTATCGGCTGGCTAGAGGGTGAGGATTTCTGGCAAGGGAAAACCAGTGGATCTGGGCATCTTGCCCAGAGTGAGTTCACACTTGGCTCACCACAGCTGGAAATAGTCTCATCTCTGGCCAGAGTTCCCCAACGGCTCAACAAAACCCTTGGGAAACAGCAAGTTTCCACATGCTGACCATTTTGAAACAGACTGAAACATTGGTGTTCATGACTGTACTACCCTGCTGCACCCAGCCAGCCTTCTCTACACAGTGCAGCCGCCTGCAAGTGCCACTGCCAAGGGGTGCCTGATGAGCAAGCACTGACGAACCACAGGTGTCTTCGTGTGCAGAACTAGGTGGGGCAAAGACCAACGCTTCCTCTGGAGATGCGCCTCTGGTACAGCAATACTGCAGGCAGGGCTAGAGGGAAGGCAGAGGCTTGAACAAACATACCCCCACACTCCTGTTGTCACTACACACTTGCCACGCACCTGGGCTCCCCCCTACTTCGTAAGAGGGAAATGTCCACATCTCCCAAACCAGATAAGATATGTAGGAAACTCACCCGTAAGCATAAATATGCTTAAAAATTTGGAACTGACTTTGGCTGCAGTCAAGGTTTTCCTTAGGAAATTAAGTATTTTCCATCATGATAAAGCATGGCATAGATATGGTCTTAACAGCTTTAAGCAGCCTCCTTTTTTTTGGCATTGTTTAGCAGTTAATAAATTAGCTTGGTTTTTCTTTACCCATGGAGTCATATTTTAGTTTTCCTGGGGACAATACATCTAAGTAGCAGAACTAACTTACCATGTACTGAAGGACAGATTTAAATAAAGTGAGCAAAGGGAATTACAGGTAAGTAAGTACTTGGGTAGCAAGAGAAACTTGGCCGCTGTAGAGCCAAGGAATCTGGCCAGGAAACAGGGCTCTAGGATGTACACATCATTTTCCATGATGAAGAAAAGAGCACTCAGCTGGGATGCAGAGACCATACATGGTTCTCTCACCCTCTCGCATCTCTCAGAGGCCTTTATGGGCTAGCTCCTGCAGGAAGATGTAACAGCACAACTTCCATTTACAGCAGCAGTGAAGTTCAAGTGCTTAGCATCATATGCTGCAGTGAGGAGTAGCAAGTGCCCTGGCTGCCTGATCCAAAGGACATGGAAAGCTGAAGTCCTTCCTCTACTGCCAGCTGGCCTTGGTTCAGCACCTCTGTAGGACATGAGGGTCATCCTCAGCACTATAAAGGAAACATCAGTATTCTGTGTAAAACTTCTCCAGCTATCCACTGTGTTCATGGAAGGTGCAGGGCAAGCCAGTTGCCCATTCACACTACGCTGTGTGACACATACAAGATTTCACTAGGGTCCCCCTGAAAAAGGAGGGCCATGCATAGGACACATGAGCAGAGCCCACCTGTGCTATCCTAGGCAGGCCCTACACTGCAGCAGTGCACAGTCACTGCCAAGTCAAGTAGACTACCAAAGAAGCAATCAGCTTATCCATCAAGTCATCCCTTCCTTCCCATTGACCACATAAGCTATCTAGGAGGATGTGGAAAAAGTTGCTGCTTAGGAAGTCTGCCCTGCAGCCTCACCTGCCTATGAACTATCCACACTGGTGCTCCCAGTAACCCTGGATTGCTGGTATTCAGAGACCTACTTGAAACCACTCCAATCTGACTGACAGACAGGTTAGTGGTGTTCACTGTAGTGACTGTAGCCAAGATAAGGCCTTTCACTTGCCAACACTTCCCATCTTGGCTTTAATCCAGCTTTGCTGTCATTTCTCTCACCACAGGGTTGAACACATTTCCAATCTACATAGATAGAATGACAAATCGAAGATTCATCTGGATGAAAGACCAAAATCGCCTCTGTTTATGTGCACATACCCCAGCCCTGCCAATGGGAGCTGTTTCAGAACACTGAGGGTCAAGAATGTCTGTGCAAAGTCTCATTCATGCTGTAGTGCTTCAAAGCAGCCATGGATTTAGAAGCAGAGTAAGAGAGGACAATCACAGGTAAAAGTATGAGGACAGCAAGCTGCACTTTGTGTGAGAGCTGGCTTTCAAAGGCCTGACCCAGCCCTTACCAGTAAAATACACTTATTGCCAGCTGAATGGCAAAGACACAACGGCAGAAAATCAACATGGGGAAAAAATGGTTCTGCTATTCTGCCTAATAGGGTGCCAAGAGGTTAAACTGGCACCAGGCCACACCACATCCTATGATCAAGTTCTGCTCTCATACAGTAGGGGAAAGAGAACAGGGAAGGCAATGGCAGAAAGGGAACAGGAAGTAAGCTTTTTTTAATTAATCATATTAATGCTAGTGCCTTTGCCCACATAAGCATTTTTTGGATTGGCCCAAGAAGTTCCCAGTTCTGTCTCAGGGATCTGGGTGACTATTAGGAACCTGTATGTCAGTTTCATGCACCGAGGTCAAAAAGAAGTGGTGGGTGGTTCTATAGACTTCAATAGAAGGCTTTTCTGGCATGACTAACACCAGACAGACAGCACTGCTGCTGACAAGTCTATCTCACCACTCTTCACCAACTCATCCCCACAGATTCAATCTTTGAGTAACATGCTTCAGCCCCAAAATCCCAGAGTTGGAGCAAATCCTATGCCTCTATGAAGAAAAGGTGACTGCCTTTCTGGCTGAGGTTATGTTTTTCCCACCCCGGCAGTTGTCAAGCATATTACACCTGCTTTTCCCCCCTTCAGGCACAGTTCACATATTGCTTTGATGTGATTACATTGCTATAGAATATTTGGAGAAGTCATGCTAAGCACATTCCTTATGACAACTATCATGCTTCCAACATTCATATATGGCAAGAAATCAGTTTTATATTCTCATACAGAAGAAGAGCAAACTGTTGCACCATCTTCTGTCCTCCTCAAACACCATTTCTTAGACTGTACAAAATACCTCTAAAAATCACAGCAATACATCCAACAAGCCCCTGGGGTCAACACAACACATTAAAGTGAGACCAGTCCATTGTATGTCGAATTTTTGCAGCTTCCCAATGTTTCCCCAGACAGTTCTCCAGCTTCTTTTCTACACTGACCGCTTTCTGCACCTCATTGTCAGAAAGAGCACAGCCATTCTCCAACAGCTTAAGCGCACCCCAGAGAATCGCCTAAGTGTCAGGCACAACAGTGATAATCCACAGCCAGATGGAAAATACCCTCTGTCCTTCACCAGCACAGCCGTGCAAATTTTCACTATCTCTGTCACTGCTGCTTGTGCCAACCTTAAGAACTCCAGGTCAGTGTTTTTAGTGGATTCCAGTGAGTTGCCACAGAAAAGCAGACAGGCTCACAGCCTGGCTTGGGAGGCCAGCTGAACCCTGCTCCTCCTCACTTGACAGTGCATGAGAGATGCACCTCTTACACAGCACTCGTGAGAAGAGCAAAGTGCCTACAGCAGGAGCAGCTGGGACCTCAGGGCTAGGAAGAACAGGTACCGTTCACTGGGTCACCACTGTAACATACACCGTTTCTAAAAGTGTGATTCCAGTGGTCATGAACACTTTTACTGAACAGGTTTACTGTCCCACATTCTCAATTACCACCTAGTTATACTTGAATTATATACAGACAACACCATCTCATACAAAAGCACATGCTTCCGAGGGGACAAGGGGGGGACACATTCTGACACACAATAAAACCGGTTTCCAAACAGCTTCTGCTTAAGAATGCCCTAAGATGCATGCCACATGCCCCAAGCTATGAGCACTGCAAGCAGTCAGGGCAGAAAACAGTGTTATCCTCTCTAGCCTTTGCACTCAATGCACTGAAAAAACGTCATTACTAAATCACATGCACAAGAATTTAAACTTGTGGCCTGAAGCAGTCAGCAAGAAATTCCCCAGACAGACATACTTTACATCACTGGGTTGGTAGCTGGATGCCTTTGAGGTGTTTCACCCTTCCCTAGAGGATTGGAAGGATAAGTTCAATACAGATTGGTGAGTACCATGTTCTCATAAGCTGATGCTTGGGATCTATTACAGCCTCCTCCTGAAAGAATCTGCAGTCTCCTTTTTAACCCATGCCTGCTTTCTCCTTAGACTACCCCCTTACATAGGATTCTGAAATAGGAGGGTAAGTCACAGCAAAATGCACATGCCTCATTCATCATCATGAGGTTAAAATGAATAATAATGTTGTTGTTAAAAAAACTAAACACGCACATCCTGACAAAACCTGATCACAGAAAGTATGAGGCAGCGCTCACACTCAAGGACAAATAACTGATCTACAAAGCCAGATATTTCCAGAGTTCCCTACAGTAACTTTGGAGTTTAATGTTTTGAAAAGCAAGTATCTGGCAACAAGCTACCTATGTTAAACAACAAAAGCCTGATCTGAAAGACAGGAGATATCTAGTGACCTATATTGCTTGCCTGCAAAAGAGCAGCTGAGCAAGCATCCTTACAAATTTCACCATTCTGCTTCTGTATCAATACTGATCAGCATGAAATAAGGCACATGGGATACTCAGGTGCATCAGGGCCACCTTCCCTGCAGCACACCCACACTGCCAAGACCAGCCCTTGCTATGGCCCACACAGAGTACTATGCAGTCTCACAGCAGGAGCAAAGCAACCCAGTGCAGTGCATTCATCAACAATGCACATTTGTTTACCTCATGGCTGAATCTATGATGACTGTAATATCTATCTATCTATCATGAATATAATCTATCATGACTGGAAGAAATTTTAGCAAACTTCAGTTTAGGAGTGGTATCACACCTTTTTGTGGGTCCACAGCAGCTACCACAACAGTAGTTTTCTGGAAGTCTAGATACCTTTCTCAAAATAGGCCCTATCTGGACAAGAGGACACTCAACCCAAGTGAAAAGGAAGCTATGACTGTAGCTTTCACATTTTGTCAGAGATAACAGTCACACCCGTACCACCTGATCGGAGCATGCATATCAGCAGGCTTGGAGGTGGGGTGTTTCCATGACAGCCCTGTTTAATGGGTACTTTCTATCATTAAGAACCCCACCTCAGAGAGGTGATTAGAACAGCAAAATTCAAATCGTAAGAGCAGTAAGGCCCGGTGGATGCAGACACAGTAGGGCCATGAGACCCATGGCTTTTTAGCCATTTTGTATTTATGCATACTTGTACATGCAGTGCATGGCACGGAGTAATGAGAGGAGTTTCAGGAGACTTGGGTTTATAACAGGAAATTTCTGTAAGTTCACGAACAACTGTATTTAGTAACCACTTCTTTGGTGCAGAAAAGGTTCTACCAAAGTCTATGCTATCACTGCTTCTGCAGCACTATAAATCTGACCAGTCCCGTTCTCTAAGCCAGAGATATCATTTACTGCCACATTGTCACAGAGATGCAAACATGGCAAGGCAGAGCAGCAGTGGATAAAGCACAAGGCACATTAACTTCATCAATTTGATTTTTGATTTTTTTTAAAATTTATCATTCCTTAGAACATTAAAGTTACATATGGCTACCTTCTACACACTGCAAATGAACACTGCTTCCTACTCGTATTGTCAAGAAAAGCAGCTGTCAAGTCAAAAAGCAATTTGGCATTTAAAGTTTCCCTGCCAGCTCTACAGTTGAGACGAGTTGCTTCAGGCCAGATTTTAAAATAAACCTGAATGAGGTGTACCTTGAGCAACGAGCTCATTAAACGAGAATGGCCCACATGAGAGCCTGCTGCATGCAGGACCTGGAGGCTGACCCCTACCAGCATCACCCCAGTGTTATTCCTGACACTCAGGAGACAGTGGCCAGAGATTGTTCTTCTCACCACCACTCTTCACCTCATCTGTGAAGATGAGCCAGGCATGATGAGCACCAAGTGGCTCATCTAGTCCCTCACACCAAACCCAGCTGCTTCACCAGCCCATCAGGAAAAGTTTGAATACTGCAGCTGGTAACCTGTCATCAGGAGGCAGAAATGCCCCTGTGAGCACATGTGACAATCTCTTGGCCACTAAACACCCACATTTGTACTTTTTACATGGCAAGCTTGTCTGTCTTGACAGCAAGGTGAGTCCACTGCAATGGCTTTTAGCAAGTTCTGCTTTGTAAATCTGGGCAACAGCAGGATCAATCTTGTTATGCCTTGGCTAGTGCTACTTTGAGGCTTGACTCCAGATATGAAAGAAGAGAAGGCAGAGGAAAGAAAAGGCTGTTAGAAGAAACTGCTGAGATGAGTTCAACAGTTCAAACTACTGAGATGTAGTTTAAAGGAGAAAGTATTTTAATCCCCAGAAGAGACCCCCTGCTCCTGCACAAAAGATTGTGTAAAGGCTCCTATCAGGTGAAAAGCAGCTGAATTTGTTCTGCACAATGGTTTGGGGTTTTTTTTTCCTGCTTAAGAATAGCAATGCTGTGGTGAGCTCTTTAAAATCTGGTAGAGTCACTTCTGATAGACGTGAAAAATTGGCTTCACAGGGAAAGCTGCTTTCCTCCCAGGAACTGTTACTTTATCCCTACATTGTAAAACAGTAGCTTCTCAGGAAGGGGCAGGTAAAAAGAAGTGTGAAACCAGTGCTTCTGCTCTGTATCATATTCAAGAGGCCAACTTTTACCCTCCAAACATGAAATTCATTCTGCAGTTTGCCTGTTTACCCATTTCAAAGCACCATTCCAGACAGCAAAGGTTGAAACATCTGTCTCAGCACACACAGGAAACCTGCAAACCAGCTCCCAAAAGCTCAGCAAACTTGTGCTTATAATGCTCCTGTAGATGCTGTTACTAAAATTCAGTAGATCTTTCCACTTCTGATGTATGCCGTGAGTTCTGCTGAGCCCATGCAGCCAGGAGAACGGGAGCTGGATTTAATCCATATTTGAGTAACATTACTAGACTGCTCGCTTCCCAAGTCTCAATTAGTCCCAGCTGCACAAAGCCTGGCAGGACAGCAATGTGGCACAGCTATCCGCAGCCTGCGGAGCTTTACTGAGCCCCGACCCGAGGGGCTGGGCTGCAAACAGCCGGCAGGACACCGACACTTCCTGCACAGACTCGCAGTAATGCTTGCTGCAATACTGCCCGTGCCACCCCTTTAGACACGCTGCCCTTGCTGCCAGAGAGAGCCCAAGAAGCAAAGTTTCAAGTCTGCCTCACCAGCTGGCCTCAGTGTTATAAATAATAATAATGACAATAATTCAGTAGTACTTAAATCAGGCTTAGGTGAAGACAAACATAAAATACGAGTCAACAAGAAGAGATTGAGACTGAAACGAATCTGCAGGAATATTTGGTGGGCATTAATTTCTCCTATTCACCTCAGTAGGCTATTAACTAACATGTACTGTACTGAACAATTAACTTTAACTACTGCAATGATTTCATTTCACAGGTAAGAAGGACTGACAGTTCTACTACACCACACTTAGCAGGTTTTTGCTTGGCAGAAGAACAAGACTGTCCCTCAATATAAGTACAGCCTGCCCGGGCTGGGGTCCAATCACCAATCCCTCTCAGGGGATATAACCTTGATGGGCTGCAACTCGGAAGGGCCATCACTCTCGGACCTGACCCTCCTAACTACACACACCAGAGGCGTGGGTCACCATAAAACTTGGAGCTTGCACCCACTGCAGAAGGGAACAGCTTGAGCTGTCTATCAGCAAGAACAGAAACAACAAAGTGATGCCACCACCAGTGACAGACATTTAACTATATAGAGTCCTCCAGTCCAGCAAGCTGGAGAGCGACTCCCAGCACATTAAATTCAACTGGTAGCTGTTGACCAGCACAAGTAGTTGGCTTTCATTACTTAAACCTCCCTCCTGGCTTCTTCCCTCTGCACAAGTAACCCAAGTTAACAGAGCAGCTCTCTGTCACCCTCTTGTGATAGGACCAAGAGGACTTAAAAATCTCCTGGAAGGAGGTAATACTAAAAGAGCATGACATTTACAGTATATACAACAACCTTGGGTTTAAGACTTTTTTTTAATCCAAAGGTTCCACTCCTGCTTCTGATAATCAAATCAGCGTCCCCCTACATATAAAATATTTTATCTCACCCTGCACCATAAATGGCAAAAAACCCCACAGCATGACAATCATTTCCCTTCACAGCCTGTCAGCAAGGCTGGCCATCTTGCTCTGGGCCCCAATAGCTGTTTCTAGATGTATTGGCCAGATACAGGCACAGGACTGGAAACAGAGATTGCAGCCAGGCAGATCTTTTGAAAAGGAAGAAACTTCCCTCCTCAAAGGAATAGAGCTCTGACTTCCGATAAGCCATCCAGCACTCACAGCCCAGACCAAGAGTGCATTCCAAACTTTTCCTTTGCTGAAATATAACCTCATACACTATCAACTCTTTCTCCAGAAACTGCCCTTGTTTGTATACTTTAGTTCTCATACTGTCTACTCTCAGCACTCAAGTCCCTGAACAAGAAAACCACTGACAGCAGCTCTACAGCTATCACCTTCAATTAACTCATCAGATTCCACGGGAAAAACTTCTCAGTGGCACCATTTCAAACAGCTCTGAACAGGAAAACCTGAAAACCTTTGATGTGGAAGCGGAGGAGGGGAAGAGGAGAAGGGTTAAAGAGAAATAACCATCTTCTCACTGTTGTGCTCTCCTTCCCAATTGTTCCCAGCTTCCTACAGAGAGCCCCACACCTCAGGCTACATTATATACGTTAATATATCATTTGTGCACAAAAAAAAAGCAGTATCATCTCCCCCTTCTCATGGAAGGTCTGGGTTTCTTCTGCCTGATTATAGCACGGGGAGAGCAAGGCACGATCCAAAACACGAGCCCTGAGAGAACGAGTGACTGGCTGTGAAGCAGGAGGGAGCCTACTGCATCCCAAAGTGCCCCTGCCATGCCAGCATGAGCGTTGTTCCAAATTCTGCTTCACTGTTGTCTGATGGAGTGACTAAAACGGAAATGTTTCGGGGATTAGGATTCCTGAGTGATCTAATACAGGATGCTTTTGGTTTAAAGGAGGAGGGGAAAAAAAAAAATAACTAGCAAGCGGCGAGGCTGGAGCTCCTCCTGAGCTCCCCTCCCCTCCCCACCGCCACCCTTTCGGTTTAAAAAAGGGCCGAATGTTACCATTTTTGGACATGAGCTCTGCGCAAGCCCTGCCCTAAACCACACCATTCAAACCAGAAGCCAGTTACTGTCCCGCCGCCGGCCGGCGGGGCCGGGGCACGGGCGGCGGCGGGGCTGCGGGGGGGGATGC